>JBBPRF010000122.1:0-56163 GCA_038092875.1 Lanmaoa pseudosensibilis
AACCCATACATCTTCCATTTCCCAAAGTTCATTTTCAGTGCTTCCAGCCTCAATCAAAACCCATACTCTCCCATAAGCCATACCCCTGGGCCTATCCCGAGGGGTATGGGTTATTACAGAGTCTACTGTAGCAGATTCGGATAGCTTTGAAATCCTGACTACGTCATTCGAGTGAGCACCGTTGCGTCATACCCCTACTGGACGCGATATAAGGCGGCAGTTGTAGAACGATGGTCGTCCTTTTCATTCTCACTCATAATGTCCACAGACCCGGTTCATGCATCTGCTGTTGGGACGAATACCAAACCCAATCAAACGGGATATGGTCGCAATGTAGATGACCCAAGTCTACCGCCGCAGCGACACGCAGGAGCCGTTGGTCTAGGCCCCAATTACTCAATAGGCGCGGTGAGCTCATGAACGCATGCATGTGACTACATGCACCTTTTGACCCGTAAGGACCCTCATAAAGGGCCTTGCCGATAAGTTGGAAGGTGCAGCGGAAGAGATCAAGGGCAAGATTCTGAGGAAACCCGAGGTTGTTGAGCATGGCCGTGAACGTAGGACCGGCGAGTTGATGCGTAAGGAACGAGAGCGGGTAAGCCTTGTTCATCTGTGGGTATTCAGGGGACCCTGTAGATTGGATTGATTCGATGTTGATGTTTTAGGACAACATTGCCGCCGACCCTTTTAAAGCGAGTCACGCTGAGGGGGGGTGATTCGGTGGCATGGACGTTCGCAGATACGTTATCCAGGCAGTGCTCGAATCGCATATGATGTTTAACTGAGAGCCCGTACGTTCGTGGCATGGAGAGAAGATTGACATTGGTCGGTGGAGCAAAATCAGAATCCACTCTAATGCTGTCGGCTGTCTCGTATTACGGAGTCCATTACGCTAGCGAATTCAACTACGGTAAGTGTATTCATGCATTGATACTATCGCTGTTGGGAAGAGACAAATTGCAACGATTCTTCATCGATACCCACCGCACTCTAGTCAGAACATTACGCATCTGGCCTAGGAGAAAACTCGATCGTTGAGTCAGCTGGCTTGCTTGTCTCTTTCTCCCACGCTTTTCTCGTGGACACTCGGAAAATCAATATTTGTGATGATAAACACTGAAAGGAGCTTAGCTAAACCTGCTTGGAGAACCATAGCCTACCGCGCACCATCAGCGTCATGTACGTAGACATGAATGGCATCAACCGAGGATTCTCGAACCCAAACGAAACCAAGAAGGCAATACCAGCGAGCGTATATGGCAGCATAGACTCGATGACGAGCATAGCAACCGAGAAGTACACCGAAGCATACTCGTGCCCTAGATGCCTCACCACCCTACCGAGCCGTATCAGGCGGTAGCAGATCGCCCCCGTCAAAATCACGTTCAGGAACACCGTGATGGTGTAATACGCGAGGCCCAATTTGGAAGCGCGACCGAAAAGAAAATCCTCCCTTTGAGTACTAGATGTCCAAGCCATCAGGATTCCCAAGACCGATATTGCATAGGATAAATCATACACGGATCCGGGGCGGAGAAGGGACGATACTTACTGAGCGTGGCGACCCATAGAATCGAGGGCACAACGATGAGAAGAGAGCTGTCCCATATCATCTGACAGCGGTAGATCTGGGACCAAGCGGTGTCAGGCTCGAATCACTTTCTGGCCAGGCCGCCTTACCATCAGGGCGTCCGTCATGAACTGCAGCGCGATGACTGCCATCGTCCCAGCACCCAGACACCAGACCTTTCCTACCTGGCTGGAACCACTTGGGTAGGTCTTGCTCAGCACCCACAGTTTTTCACCAAAATACGCCTCCGTGGCTATCCACACCGTAATCAAGAGGGTCATCACACTGCTGAAGATCGCGTAAAACTTGTCATATTGTTTACGCTCTCGTCTGCGTGTCAGGAAGACATGCATGGTGTTGAAGTAGAGTGCCAGGTCTACACCTGCAAGTGAGCGGATAGGTGAGACAGCACGGAGTTCGTACTGGTGGCTCGCCTAACTCACCGTACAAGATATCTTGCACATTGATTCCAATGTAGACCGAATTCTGAAACAACCCGCTGTCAGCAGAGGATTCACGTGGAGGAGTGAGAGACATTGAAAAGGTAATTTGCACGAAAGAAAAACTCGAGGAAGGCCTCACTGTCAACTTATATTGCATCCAGCCTCTTTTCATCATTTCATGTCTTGCGCGGCATCCGTGGACAGGCAAGCAGAAGGGTCGCTTCCTCGATCAGGTTACCCCAAATATGCTACCGGGTCCTATAGTATGCACCAGTAGGACTTGACCGTGATATTCCGCCGGCCACGACAACCGAAGACGTGGAAAATTCCGTAAAGGAGCGGTGGGGGGATACAAGAGGGGGTAGACGGTCGCGCCCTGATAGGAAAAGATTTCGTGATCCAGAGGAAACCTGACGCTGGGAAGGTCATCCTATACAAGAGTTGAAAGAGAGTGGTTTGCACTGACTGGATGCCATTCAGGTTCGTGTTCCCCGGCAGACGTCGATTATTGCGCCACGAGGCACGACTTCGCCCTGATTGATGATCAATCGATCACCAACGTTTCAGCTTGGTTCCCACATGCCCATTTCTCAGGAATAGAACGAGTATCTTCCAAGTCCCTGGTAGCCACGCGGACGACATTCACCACCGTTGATTACAGGTCACGAGGGACGTGGATCGGGACCCTGCTGACTGCCTAATGGTAATAAGTGTAGTGAGCGCCGGGTGAATGAACGTGATCCTAGTGATCGCGCACATTCTGACGCGCGGAAACGCTACGAAATGCTCAATGAGCAATTCAGGGGACCAATGAAAAATCAGAGGAGACGCGGTCACGGAAAAGAGTCAGGACTAGGAACTGGAGGGCGCAGACGGCAATTCTGGGGCCCTCGCCCGAACATTCCGCGGTAGCTTCTTCACATCATCACTTGACGCCGCTGTGACTGATGATTACGCTGCAGTGACAGCAGCTTTACGCCTTTGACTGGCGAAATTGCCTTGCTTACAGGGGTGAGGCTTTCCCGAGGTCTGTCGTCACCATGACACGGTTTTACAATAAGCTTCTGGTATCATCTGTTTCATATCCTCCCAAAGCTAGCTGCTTCGTACGCAGACTCGACCCCTCGATGTCTCATGCGCGATAATCCGGATTTCAATAAACTTCCAGTATCATGATCGTCTACGAACCACCACGGCTTTGCACCCCTCTTGTTTCCACCAATCAGAGTCTCTCCGTGATTCCGACGCGGCATGTGACCATTGCTTCCGAAGAACTCCACCTATGAACCACATGTCTTCCTGTCGACTCTCGAGATACTTAAGGAGCTAGGTCTCCATTTTTCGTAACAAAATATCCCGTTCGCGATGGTGTCTTGGTCTGCAGTGCTCTTATTCCTTCCACTCGTTTCTACCTTCCCTGTTGAACGTCGGGCTACCAAAGTCTGCGACCAGTTCGATGCAATCCTACTGGCATCTGGCTCGTACACCCTATTAGCCAATCTTTGGGGCGAGTCTACTGCATCCTCCGGTTCGCAGTGCTCTATACTTGAATCCATCGAAGAAAGCACCGTAAAGTGGTACACAAAGTGGACGTGGACCGGCGGTACTAGCATCAAGAGCTTCTCCAACATTCAGCTCAACACTGGGATCAACCGGCCACTCAGTGCGATTACCTCCATGCATGTGCGTTTCCTGTCGCACATCGTATTTTTTTTCTTCCCACTGAAGTCGATGTTGTAGTCGACTTGGCATTGGTCTCAGAAAAACACTGGACAAGTCGTGTCGGATGTTACCTATGATCTGTTCACTTCCCACTATGCTGGCGGTTCAAATGTGAACGAGGTCATGATCTGGCTCGCTACTTTCGATGCGATGCCCATCTCTTACAACTATGACTACACCGGCAAAGCAATGCCTATCGCAACGAACCTCGACATCGCTGGTCACACTTGGTAAGCCACTTTCTGGGATGGTTTCCGTGGCAAACTCAAACGTACTGTATCGCAGGGACTTGTACTTGGGCTCCAACGGTTACAATTTGGTTTACTCGTTCCTTCCCGTTCACGGTAGCATAACCTCCTTCAGCGGTGATATTTACGGATTTTTCACCGTAAGGGTTTCCTCATTACCACACTTCTTGAACGATTTTCTGATGGGCGCGGATTACATAGCATCTAATTGGTGCTGGCTCTATCGACTCTTCGGAATACCTCGTGACCGCACAGGCCGGGACGGAGGCGACGAGTGGAACAGCCCTTTTTTTGACGTGCGTGCTGTTATGCTTCCATGCCCTACCCATTCAACCCGATTCACACGTTTTCTAATCTTTCAGCGAGGCTTACAGTTTGACTATCAACTAAGGCGTTGGTGTGTGCGCATTTGCGAGCGTTACTTGAGAAACAATCCTCGTTCGGTCATTTACGTCGGAAATTTGGAAATTAGTTAGTTATTCGGGTACCTGGTGTTCCCTCACCCCACATTCGTTATTAAAAAAGGATCCATCTTAATGAGAAAATGTCATGGAGACCACCGTCAACAGGCCAGGGTCAGGTCCGTTATTCGAGGGTTCCGGGAGTGACGGCTCCGACTTCCGCATCCATAGAGCGAACAGAGCCCACGTCTCTCGATGTCCTCATGGGCGCCACTAGAATAGGCATGTGATCACGCATGCGGTGTCAATTACCCATAAGGTGTACAAAACCGTTTCGACATCGATGGACCGTCACTCGTTCGACATCTCGGTGTTTCCCGTCGTTGACCTCTGCAGGGCCACCCATGTGTGTGAGCGACAAAAAAAAAGGCACTCTGGGAGCAATGCTCCGGACCCCTATTATTTAACAGTTCCAACGGATCCATGAGGATTCCTAGTGGATTCCTCAAGGCATCGCAGCCGAAAAGGAGATAAGGAGGCTACTCCCGTGGACTGCGTGCGGGTCCAAGAAGCTGGTGCGACGTGGAATGACATCTTGATCGAATGAAGGGCCAGTTTGGAGGTTAAATGGTTGCGAGAAGTCGTCTCCTTGGTTTCCGTTGCATTACCACGCCTGACGCGATGGAAATACATTGAATTTTCTAACGCACGCAGAGTCTCTGCAGCACAATAGACGAACAAGAAACGGGAGGAGAGAGTGGGTCAATAACAGGTCGTAACAAATGTGAGGGAGTTTCCACAGACAAAGTCAACGGAAGGGTTCCAAAAACGAGCGAGAGCATAATGATGTAGCTTGGCGGTGCCTATTGTGCGCGGCAGGGGCGGAGAAAAGATGACGGGGTATGTGAATGCACCTGGGGTAACAAGAAAGTATAAAGAGCCCAAAACAGAACCGTGGAGCAAAACGATGGGGATGGAGGTACATGAAAGCGAAAGAATTAGGATAAAATATGAAAGGTAGGCAAAAGGGAGATGGTGGAATAACTAGATAAGAAAATAAGAAAAAAAGCTAGTTCTGGTGGGTGAGATTATCCACTGTCAGGTCAGGTTCAGATGCACACTCAATCCCTGCTCACGGTCATACGACTGCTTCCCTCCTCTGTGGCTCACTTTCGAGACCACTGCGCGGCTCTAAAAATCACAATCGATGACCTGGAACAGCCCAGAACAACAGAGTCAACGCAGTCACGCAGATCGCGACGAGTGTTGTAACCCAGATGGCACGGCCAAGAAGTAACTTCTTTACGTAAGGTTCGCGAATAGTAAGCGTGCGGAAAGGAGTAGATTCCGATTGACCCAAGAACACGAGGACGGGATCAAGCTCGTATTGATGTGAGATGAGGAAAAGGATGGCGAACGTGAAGGGGAGGAAAAGCTGCGGTAAAAACGTTACAAATAATTGCAAGTGTAGTTCTTAACCAGAGACTCACAAAGAAGCGTTTGGATTTTGGTTTTACATCGAGGAAGATGAGAGAAAATGCGGTAGCCAGCCCGATCCACAGTATGAGCAACCCCAACACGAGGCGTACAAGGGCAGATAAGGGGGTCAGATTGCCGAAAGCCTTCGCTCTCAGGAAGCGCGGGAATGCGTCTTGCTCCATAGCGCGGAAACAGTACTCCTTTTGTGCGTGGAACATATCGGGAATGTGTGCCAACATGTTCAGCTCACTCTGCGTCTTGGGTTCCTGTGTGCTGCTCAACGGGAAAGAGTGTATACGCAGCGCAGGGGGAAGGTAGATCTCATGGTTTTCGGGAGATCCTACGGTACCTGCAGGAGAGAGATATCGGAGATAGATGCGCTCCGCGGATGCAACGAGGTCCATACGGGAAATAGCAGCAGAACGGGGAATGATCGTAGGGGCACGTGAAGCTCGTCGCAGGTTGAATAGTGTGGGTGTGCGTCCTGAAAGTGAGAACGGGGTTGTCGAACGAGGTGGATCATATTCGGCAGCAGGAGGTGAAGTGGACGCGATTCGTTCTTTATCAACTCCAGGGGTCCGTGGACGAGGGCTTGTTGAACGACCGCCGGCACGTTTCTCATCACCGGCAGCGGCAAGAACGTGTTTTTCGTGGTCGTTCAACAACTCAGCAGTGCTGGCGGTACTTCGCTTGGCCGTGTTCGGTTGGAGGCCAACGACTGTTCCGTAAATTGAGCCGCGCCGGCGCGCATAGTCCCAATACTGGGGCCAGTCTTCCTTGATGGTTCGTCCAGATTTGCGAACGTCCTTGAAGTAGGCTCTGCAGAGGTTCTCATGCTGTTGAACGTCAAGCCAAAAATCTAATATATCTTCTGCGCCCTCCCGTTGAAGAAAAAGGCTAATTGTAACGGAACGTCAACACGCCACTCGACGTCCGAGGTGAATGGGGGACCGACTAGAACATGAACAAGTCAACTGGAGGTCTTGTCCTTCTCGAGAGGACCTCCGTGAAGGAAGGAAGTCTGTTCTTGCGGCTGTTGAGCCAGTCTTCCTGTTGTTGCTTTTGCTCGTCGTCCATAACGGTGTCGAGGTTGTTTCGGAGGTAGGAACTGCAGCGAGCAGTCTTTGAGGACGTTGAAACCAACGAAGAGCAGCTGGTGGGGACGGTTGAGAACCTCACGTTTGTATTATGTAATAGTAGTCTCAAACTACTCCTTCTCTTTCAACTCGAACAAGACTCATCTCCGCCATGTCCTCGTTTGCAAAGGCACTCTCACCAGCACTTCGCGAGATCCGTATCCTGTGCTGCCAAACAGCCCAGGCATCCGCGGGCACGCGGTAAGTCGACAAGGGTTTCTCTCCGCGAACAGTTAAACGCCAAAAATATTGACTCCACTTGTCATCAAAGCCAATTTGTCGTCTCCGAGTATCCCATCATTAAGAAACACAACCCAGACCTGCCCGTCTTGATCAGGGAGGCCAGCGGCACTCCCGCACGCGTGTTTGCTCGCTTTGGTGTGTTCCCGTACTTTTCCGCGTGCGCGTGTCGATAGCTGTGCTAAATGCATCCCGTAGAGCGCGGTGTTGAAAAGCACGTTGAGTTGGACAACCTCTCTTCTTCGGAAGTCGCCTCCAAGGTAACCCAGCTGCTCAGCGTTTCATAGTGGCATCTGCTATCTGTTACAATGACACAATCCACGCCTCTATCTTCTTTTTCTGACGACTGCGACTCGGGAACGTATCATTCGCGAGAGTCATTTTTACGTGGCCGCTTCATGACCCTATGCAATTCCCAACACCGCCCCATTGCCTTGAGGAGCGGATGCCTCCTCGGGGCGCGGTCAACTCGTGTCCCTGGTGCAGTTCCGAGAGGCAAACTGCCTTTGATAGCCTTCCGCATTCTCTATTAACACTTCCACACGGGACCTTATTCCATTCACATTGTTGTCCCGCCCCCGGCAAAGTGATCAAACATTGAAATCTTTCCCGGGATGAATCACCCACTAAGTAAATAAATAGGTTTGTTGCATTGTGCTTAACCGCTCGTGCTCGTATAGGATTAGGGAAAGATCTCCAAATAGTCCGTGGCTGCAATGTGGACTCTGTGTCACTCTACGCCCCTCTATATCGGCCGTCCCTTTTCTCTCCCAAGACGCCCTCTCCATGTTTTCCCGCCATTTCGACCCCCACCTCTTGATCGTGTTCCAACTTAAGATTTCGTATTAACCAGAATTGGTGCAGTAGCACCAATATCCCACAGATCAACGACAGCACGCCGGTAACGATGATCGTTGATTCCTCCGCTTTGCCAAAGACACCAGCCTGTGCGCCGAAGATACTGGATAAGGTTGAGATTACCCCGGCAACGGAATTGAGGCACCCAGGACTTGTGAATCGAAAACGTGAGCAAAAACTACCCTCAATGGCATGTCACCCACATGAAGATGCGGTTATTAACCCAGATATAATTTCTCTGCCATCTCCACCACAACCAGGCCATTCCACATGCTCCGATACTTGTGCAAATCCATGCAATGACATACCTTCATTCAAGCCAAGGTCAACGAATGTGATATCATCTAGAGAATGTGCTTACAATGAGACATTATTGATCACGTTCAGAATATCACTTTGAGGCGATCCCGCTGGCTCATCCTTCCATGACGCAAAGGTACCTGGGAAAAGCAAGAATCCGGCAAGCAAGATCCAGGTGAAGAACGAGGCGAGAATGTTGAAGAGCGGCGAGATGTCATCCAGTGCGAGGAGCATATTGACATAACGCGTCTGCGTCTGACCATCATAGTTTGCGGGCAGTGCTGGTCGCTGCGTGGTGCGACGGAGTTCGTTTGAGGTGGGCGTCGGTGCTGAGGGACTCGGTGGGGTTTCATTCATCTTGTGGACCGACTGCGCTGTCGCGGTGGTTCCATGTGTACCGAACAGGGGAACACGCGCATGCGAACGCGATCTCTGAGGTGGTCCCAAGGACATGTGGGTGGGACCGGGGTCTGGGGGTGGTGACGTGGACATACCAGGTGACGGCGATGTTGTATGGTGATTCCTTTGAGAAGGAACGCCGCCATTTAGCGAGACGCGCGACGCATTCAGTGTCGCGGAGCTTCCGTGACCATACACAGGCTGAGTGACACTCGATGCATAGCGATGTGATGCAGCACTTGGTGGCCGGGATCGAGAGCGATGGTGGACAAGGTGATGCGCAGTGCTAGGGTGATGGTGACCGGAATGATGCCGCGAATGGTGCGTCGCACTCGTATTCTGGTACACGCTCGCAGGTGGCTGTTGATAGATGCTGTGGTGCGATCCTTGGCGTTGCATGCCCGCACTCTGGAATAGGGTTGGGTTCTGGGATTGGATTGGGACACCTTGTCCTTGTCCTTGTCCCCGGCTGGCCGGTGTGACTGCGGAAGGAACGTTGAGTGCGGTACGGGGGGGTTGGGGGACATCCTTGATAAGAGGTCCAGGCACCGGTGACACTCTGACGCTTCCTTGCCTAGATGAGCTTCGTTGGTGCCCGGAGCGCTGGGGTGACGGTGATCGGGGGGAAACTGGCGAAGTTGATGAAGTCGTTCCACCTGGGGAGTTGGACATTTGATAGTGTGCGAGGAGTGAGCCGGGAGGGGGGACGAACGGATCTCCAGTGCGCTCTAGGGACGAGCTACGAGAGGGAGATTGCGTGCCAGCGGTTATTCCCATGGGTTCGGTGGTTTGGCGCGCTGGCGCTGGCCACTGGATGGTGTATGGTGGGGTAACATATGAGTGTCCTGGATCGCTCTGCGTCCTTGATCGTTGTCTTGATCTCCCTGGCGCACGATGGCCACTTGCAGAGGTGTACATCGTCGCATCTCACCTCCGTGGCCTCCTGATATGTAGGTCTGCGAGACTCAGGCACATCATTCCCCCGGCAAGTGAAAATGGATCCTGTGCACAGGCGTGGTTGGTTTTCTATAGATTCCGCCAAAACGAGGCACACGAGAATCAACCACGTGTTAGGAATTTCAGGCCTTTGCCATGGTAAGTACAAGAGCATACACGTGTTTTCTCGACCTCTCAGTGAAAATACCATATTCAGTCGACGAAATGTTCCGAAACCTCGTAGCGTGCCCGACCTCCAACTAGTGCGCAGCCAGGTCGATACCCCGGGCTTGGATGTTCGCCAGATATATCCTCTCCTCATTAAAAATAAGGAGACCAGACTCTGTGAAGATCATCTCGGGGGTCGTGCTGTTTAAAAAGAATTTTCCGATAAGGGTGCCCTCGGAGTTCCATACGTGTATTCCATCCCCACACCCCGAAAAAATGTTGCCGTTTGTGTCGAGTTGGATGCCGTCGGGGATGCCAGAATCGCTATAAGCAAAGACACGACGATTCTTGAACGACTGGGTCATTGGATCAACGTCATACTGGTAGCTGTTGTAGCGAAGTGTAAGGATAGCTGAGAACAAACGAGTCCAAGGGAACTTACACTGTAGCGGGATACGTCTGATTGTTTCCCAAAATACCACCGACTAGACCCGTGTCGCTCCTGATGATATATTTGTAAATATTCACAAAACATTCGGCGGTGATATCAATGTCCTGCTTACACGAACGCAGTTTTGCCGTCCGGGGTAAATGCGATGCCATTGGGATTCACGAATTGGTCAGCGACAACTCGGACTTGACCAGTCGATGGATCGAAACGGTAGACCTGAGAAGGTAACATCGGTTCAGGACGGAATCTAGCCAGCCGGCCATATCCGCACGAGTTAGTCCGAGTCAGCTTTTCTCATCTCCTGAGTCGATAGTGAACTCACGAAGGGTCTGTGAAAAAGATGATATCAGTGCCAGGCAGCAGCTTGACATCGTTTAGTGAGTTGAACTGCCTGCCGTAGAAGTTGTCCAGCAGGACGGTGGACTTGAATGGTGGGCTCGGGTTCACGAGGACAACTGAAGGAGGTAGAAGGGCACGTCCTGACGTGACAAAGAGAAGATTTCCCTTGTAAGGTCCCGTGCCTCCATTGACCATCTATACACTGTAGTGTCAGAAAGGTTTAACTAAACACTGTGAGTGATTTCCTCATGGTGCCCATTTATTTAGATCCTGCTCACAGTCTGGATTTGTATGTTGACGTCACCCGTAGTAGCAGCAAGGGCATTATCAACTTCCGTCATGTTAAGCATTGACACGACACTGTTATTGTACTAGCCACTAAATCCAAGAGGACCGCCGGCGAGGCTGGAAAAGAAAACGATATTGAGGTTGGGCACGTAGATTGGCGCTTCATGAGCAAATGCAAAGCCTGGGTTCGAGACGACAAGCCGAATAGTTGCATTCGGACCTGTTATATTGAGGAAGGAGGGATCAAAGAATTGGATGAAGGGTGGTGTCGTATTCGTGGGATTGAAACCCACGAACGAGTTGTTTGTACGCCACTGAGTATAGTTTGCACCCACGACATCGTATTTGAGGGGATCAATGTACTGAGTTTGTTAATAATCTGCTCTCGTGAGCCTCGGTAGAGAACATACCACAGCGCTAGGGGGCAAGGTGAGATCCAAGGTGAGATCCGAGGAGCCAGCGGCCCTCGTGGTTGATGCTACTGCAATCACAATCGTCAACACAACCAAGGTTGATACAACCATTGTTAGGTGTGAACTTTGTACTGAGATCTTGTCGACCCTGCTCCCGCCAAGTTGTCGTGACCATAGACTCAGTGATGGCGCAAAGCGATACTATCTGGGAGAAAACGCAGTACGAGCTTCCTGACATACACAGCTGCGGTGGAAGAGCGAAGAGGACGAACCAGGGGTGCAAGGAGTATACGCAGGGTGGAGCCGAATAGGCTCAGGGACGGATTTTCCTAGGCTCGTCTGCGCCATACCAAGGCTTCCAAGCCTTTCATGACATAACCCCCTGCAAGTCGGCCAATCGATCTAGTTCGTAGTATACTAGGTTCTCGTTCGATGTCCTCGTCGAACAGACCTTTGATAGCGTCGGAGAAAATATCAGCATCCTTTCCGACCACTCGAACCTCACCAGGCTTCGAATCCGATAGGGGAGATCTCGGATCGTTCACGTCAGTTGAGGTATATTTTGAATTTTCATCGATTCCGTCATAGTTTTCTCGCTGCTTCCAGGTATCCTGTTGCGGTAATCCTTTCTACTTCATTAAATATTCATTTCGTTGCTGACTCGTTCGCCTAAAACATCTTCTTGTACCCAGCGATCGCCAAAGTGTGCAGGCGGGGGAGGTCCACGACATTCCTGAAGAGGCGAGATTGTATGAAAGACGTGGTGTGGCTTCCAGGTGAGTAAGTGGAGCTTGTATGCTCGCCGGCCGACCTTCTTCAGAGCCGTAAACTGTCTAAGGCGTCGGTCACCGAGTTTCTGGGTGCATCGACGGAACCAGATATTGGTGGACTCCGACAATCCTTGTCTGCGGGTTTGTAGTCGGGGGCTTCGGGTCGGAACAGACTAGAATAATGTTTCATATTCTGAGGCCGCTTTGACCAACGCGGGATTGCCCATCTTCGCAAATGTTTTGAATTCGAAAGGCGAAAGACTCAGGCAGTTTCATTCCCGAGGTGACCTCAGGGTTCAAAACCCTTTACGGGGGTGCTGGCCATAGTTGGGGAAGAAGGGGGGTGGTAGCCGGATGGGGTCTGATTTGCATCGTTATAGCTGAATTTCGCAAGGGCTGGCCATTCAGACCAGTCCGACTGCACGGTGATACGTAGCGAAGAGTCGAAGGTATTGTTCTATCCCTTGCATCTTTATTAATCTTCTCAGTTTGGCCGTCAGTTTCGGGATGATGGGTGGTCGCAACGTTAGCGTCGATTCCCAGTAAGATGTGAAAGTCGTGCATGGAAGCTTTGAAGTGAGATACGAATTGGGAACCTCCCTGGTCGCTTATTATTTTCGCCGGGTGGTCGAAATCCGATCCTGGTAAAGTCTCGCCCAGCCTGCTGAATCTGAGGACAGTTCTCCGTTGGCGGGTGTAATAGTAATACGAATGATTTTTGAGAAGCATGCAATTCAACAGCGACGCCTGATCTACTTGCAGAGGGCCTCCCGAGCTTGAAAGCTAGTCTGTTGACCAGCCCGTCTATGGGGTAAACCGTTGAGTTTGCCTCATAGACGGGCTGGTCACCAGACTACTTGAAAGCAACATATGTTATTGTATATCTATCTGCCAGGGAAACTGACAGTCGCGTCCCTTCCTGCCAACACCTACTCATCATTCCTCCGGCAAGTAAAGTGGAATCTAGGCCGTGTAGTTTGTATTTCTTTCTAGATCTATAGATTCTGCCAGAGAAGACATGCAGCCGTAATCAGCCATGTCGTAGGAATACAAGAGTATACCTACTCTCTCTCAGTGTGGGTCCATTCCCTCAGCGATATCACCATACTTAGTCTACGAGACATTCCGAAGTATACTAGCGTGCCCGATCTCCAACTAGTATGCAGCCAAGTCAATACCCTGTGCCTGGATGTTGGCTAGATATATCCTTTCCTCATCCAAAATAAGGAGACCGGACTTTGTGAAGATCATCTCGGGGGTCGTGCTGTTTATGAAGAATTTTCCGATGAGGGTGCCATTGGAGTTCCATACATGTATTCCATCCCCACACCCCGAAAAAACGTTACTGTTCGTGTCAAGTTGGATACCGTCTGGGATACCAGAATCGCTGTAAGCAAAGACACGACGATTTTCGAACGACTGAGTCACTGGATCGACGTCATACTGGTAGCTGTTGTAGCGAAATGTAAGGATAGTCGAGAAGAAACGAGTCCAAGGGAACTTACATCGTAGCGGGATATGTCTGATTGTTTCCCAAAATACCACCGACTAGACCCGTATCGCTCCTGCAGATTTGTTTGTAAATCTTCGTGATTCAGTGGAGATACCAATGTCCTACTTACACGAACGCAGTTTTGCCGTCCGGGGTAAAGGCGATGCCATTTGGGATTACGAATTGGTCGGCGACAACTCGAACTTGACCAGTCGATGGATCGAAGCGGTAGACTTGAGAAGGTGACATTGGTTCAGGACGGAATCCGCTCAGCCAGCCGTATCTATATGAGTCTGTCAGCTTTGCTCGTCTCCTAGGTCTATGGAGAATTTACGTGGGGTCTGTGAAAAAGATGATATCAGTGCCAGGTAGCACCTTGACATCGTCTAGCGAGTTGAACTGCCTGCCGTATAAGTTGTCCAGCAGGACGGTGGTGTTAAATGGTGGGCTGGGATTCACAAGGACAACTGAAGGAGGCAGAAGCGCCCGCCCTGATGTGACAAAGAGAAGATTTCCCTTATAAGGGCCCGTGCCTCCGTTGGCCATCTGTACGGTGTCAGAAAGGTTTAACTAAACAAGTGTGAGCGATTTCCTCATGGTGCCCATTTATTTAGATCCTGCTCACAGTCTGGATTTGTATGTTGACGTCACCCGTAGTAGCAGCAAGGGCATTATCAACTTCCGTCATGTTAAGCATCGACACCACGCTGTTGTTGTACCAGCCACTGTATCCAAGAGGACCGGCAGCGAGGCTGGAAAAGAAAACGACATTGAGGTCGGGCACGTAGATTGGCGCCTCGTGGGCAAAGGCGTAGCCTGGGTTCGAGACAACAAGCCGAATGGTTGCATTTGGGCCTGTTATATTGAGAAAGGAGGGATCAAAGAATTGGATGAAGGGTGGTGTCGTGTTCGTGGGATTGAAACCCACGAACGAGTTGTTTGTACGCCATTGAGTGTAGTTTGCACCCACGACATTGTATTCGAGGGGATCAATGTACTGAGTTTGTTAATAATCCCTTCTCGTGAGGTTCTGTAAAGAACATACCACAGCGCTAGGGGGCAAGGTGAGATCCAAGGTGAGATCCAGGGAGTTGGTGGCCCTCGTGGTTAATGCTACCGCAATAGCAACTGTCAACACAGCAAAAGCTGATACAACCATCGTTAGGTAAAAGATTGAGAGACGAATTTACTTTGATACTGAGATCTTGTCGTTCCTGCTCCCACAAGTTGTGCAAAAGGCTCGAAGGACAAGCTCAGACTCACCCTCTCGAGACACCCCTGCTTTTATCTAGTGTCATAGCCAACTTTTGGTCCCCGGGACCGGGGAGCCGCTTGAAACCGCCCGTAGTCTTGAGTCGCCTTGACCGTCACGGGAAAAGACAGATCACCGAGAAGCTGCGCGGATACAGGTTTTTTTTCGCAGACAGGACAACTGGAGTGTAATGCAATTGATCATAATGCATAGGATGTTGAGAGCAAAGTTGAGCGCCTGTGGGCCTCTTTCCTATCAAGATTCCCGCTGATAATGCATAGTATTTCTCATGATGCTTGGCATTCTGGTAGTCCCAACGGTATGCATTATGACTGACCATACTGCAATGCCTTTATCGTAACTTGACCTGTCTCTCAAACTGATTAGCAAACGGACCATCCCACGCACTCACCGGGTCCGGATAGCTTCTCAAACTGAAGTACCTCCTCGAGGGCCGAGGCTGTAAGGAAGGCCGTGGCTGCACATAAGTCAGAGCGCAATGATGTCAGGGGTATCTATTTCCGGCACGCTGGCTGAAACACATCACTTGTTGTCAGTGCAACAGGAGTACCAGGCAGGTGTTGTGATCATGACACTTCAGACGATGCCTACATTGCGTGATACAACTTGAAGCTTTCAAGTTCTGTGGCCAGAGCCCACGAGTCCATGCCAGCGAAGGTGGGGGAATGTGAATATCCTTCCCCAGGTTAATGCATGGTCTAGAGAAGAAGATACATAGTTTGTACCTGTGGCCCGAGTGCTGTACAAACGATATCACCTGAAGGAACGGACAATGCTATGCCGTTCTGGTGGCGGATACTAAATTGACCGTTCCTGGTCGACACCGGTCAATTGGTGTGCCAGTGAGGCGCGTTCTAATCAATTATGATCCCATAGGCTCCGCCTTTTCGAAGGTAAATTCATTTTACAATGCTTTATATTCTTCTTAGGCTGCGGTGAGCACTGAAATGGGGCTCATGGGCCACAGGAGTATTGCACCGGAACGATGATGGTAGTGCAAGCAGAAAGAGGCACTGTTGGTATGCAAGAACTGTGGTGTACTAGTATGACGTAATCCGCCGTGATTAGTACACCTCACTGTTATGTTACTCCGTTACTACTTAGGCACTGGCACATCACATTGTGAAGGCTATAGTTTGTTGGTGGGATCCCGGGGCAATCAACTTGAAGGGGCTGGGCCGCCTTACATATGTATTTCGAATTCATGGAGACTTAGAGGGCCAATTATCAATTCGGCAGTCTCTTACGTTCCAACTGGATGGTTCCAAAAAGAGCAGGCGTGATTGGGGCGTGATCCCCCCAGAGACGGCGACAGGGGAAAACCGGGGACAATGGGAGACGATCACGAATGGCTCTCCAGTGTGCTCGACGGACGAATCACGAGAGGGATATCGCTAGTAGGGCAAGCAGTCATTTCCATGGGTTTGGAGGTTTGGCACACTCAGTGGCCCTGGCCACTGGATGGTGTATGACGGGGTCACAATACCGGTGTCCTCGGTCGGCGGTCGCCCTGCATCCTTGATCGCTGTTTCAATCTGCACGATGACACACACAGAGCGTACATCGTCAACACCTCACATACGTGGCTTCTTCGAGAAAGCAGCATATGTATGTCTGCGAGCGAGACTCATAAAATTCCTCCGGTAAGTAACATGGATCCTGTGCACGTGGGTGTGGTTGGTTTTCTACAGAGTCCACCAGAACAAGGCACTCGAGAATCAGCTATGCGTTAAGAATTCCGGGCCAATTGCCAAGTACTAAGTACACGAACATACACATGTCTTCTCGACGTGGAACCCCTCAGCGACAACACCATATTCAGTCGATGAGATGCTCCAAAGCCTCGCAGCTTGCCTGACCTCCACCTAGTGTGCAGCCAAGTCGATACCTTGTGCCTGGATGTTTGCCAGATATATCCTCTCCTCATTAAAAATAAGGAGACCAGACTTTGTAAAGATCATCTCGGGGGTCGTGCTGTTTAAAAAGAATTTTCCAATGAGGGTGCCCTCGGAGTTCCATACGTGTATTCCATCCCCACACCCCGAATAAACGTTGCCGTTTGTGTCGAGTTGGATGCCGTCGGGGATGCCAGAATCACTGTAAGCAAAGACACGACGATTCTTGAACAACTGGGTCATTGGATCAACGTCATACTGGTAGCTGTTGTAGCGAAGTGTAAGGATAGCTGAGAACAAACGAGTCCAAGGGAACTTACATGGTGGCGGGATATGTCTGATTGTTTCCCAAAATACCACCGACTAGACCTGTGTCGCTCCTGATGATGTATTTTGTAAATCTTCACAAAAAAATCAGTGGAGATATCAGTATGCTGCTTACACGAATGCAGTTCTGCCGTCCGGCGCAAAGGCAATACCGTTGGGGTTCACGAATTGGTCGGCGACAACTCGGACCTGACCAGTCGATGGATCGAAGCGGTAGACCTGAGAAGGTAACATCGCTTCGGGACGGAATCTAGCCAGCCAGCCGTATCTACACAAGTCGATCAGCTTTGCTCGTCTCCCTGGCCAATGGAGAACTCACGAGGGGTCTGTGAAAAACATTATATCAGTGCCAGGCAGTAGCTTGACATCATTTAATGAGCTGAACTGCCTGCCGTAGAAGTTGTCGAGTAGAACAGTGGTATTGAATGGTGGGCTCGGGTTCACGAGGACAACTGAAGGAGGCAGAAGGGCACGTCCTGACGTGACAAAGAGAAGATTTCCCTTGTAAGGTCCCGTGCCTCCATTGACCATCTGCACAGTGTCCGAAAGGTTTAACTGGACGAGTGTGAACGATTTCCTCATGGTGCATCTATTTAGATCCTGCTCACAGTCTGGATTTGTATATTGACTCCACCCGTAGTAGCAGCAAGGGCATTATCGACTTCCGTCATGTTAAGCATCGACACCACGCTGTTGTTGTACCAACCACTAAATCCGAGAGAACCGCCGGCGAGGCTGGCAAAGAAAACGACATTGAGGTCGGGCACGTAGATTGGCGCTTCGTGAGCAAATGCAAAGCCTGGGTTCGAAACAACAAGCCGAATGGTTGCATTTAGACCTGTTACATCGAGGAAGGAGGGATCAAAGAATTGGATGAAGGGCGGTGTCGTGCTCGTGGGATTGAAACCCACGAACGAATTGTTGGTACGCCATTGAGCGTAGTTTGCACCCACGACATTGTATTCGAGGGGGTCGATGTACTGGGTTTGTTATCAATCTCCTTCCGTAAGCCTCAGTAGAGAACATACCACAGCACTGGGTAGGAATGTGAGATCCGGGGAGTTAGTGGCCGTTGTGGTCGACGCTACCGCAAAAGCAATTGTTAACACAGCAATTGCTGATACAACCATTATCGAGTAAATGATTGAGAAGCGAGTTTGCTTTTGTACTGAGAACTTGTCGTCCCTGCTCTGGCGGGGTCGGCGCGAAGGGTTCCGACAAGATCAGGCTTGCCCTCTCCAGACATCCCGCTTTGAGCTCGTTTTATAGCCAATTTCTGGTCAGTGGGCAGCCGCCTATGGCAGCGCTTTGATAAGTATGCGGAAACAGCGCAAAGAAAAATGGCAATGCAACGTTTCTGACTAGTCATGAAAAGTGTTGTAAAGCCTGCAAGCCTGCCTCAATCGAGTTGCCTGACTACCATGGGAAAAGACAGGTCTTGAAACAGGGTTGCTCAGTTCTTCGTGAATTCAAGTCGCTGGAGGCCGGGAGGTAACAGGCGAATAGCCGACTTTAGCCGAACTAAGCCGTTAGCTAATAGCATGCTGCTGGCACCAGTCGACCATTGTCGACCTGGGCCATGTCAAGGGCCTGGACAGTGCTGAGGGTGTTGAACGAGACGGTAGCTATAACAAAACGAACGGTATCAGCAACAACTCACAACAAGTTGCGCTGATGACGCTGGCTACATGTCAGCACCCCAAGCGACCGATAAGGCAACGATGGGCCTACCTGAAGCACCTAAACTACCCGATAAGCCGGCACAACGATGGAATGAACTCTCAAGCGTCTTGCTCGAGGGGGAGTGGAATGGGGATTCAAGCTGCGACGTTGGGCCTATCACCATCGAGACGGATATGTCAGGGGGCTGTAAGGACGCTGAGGACACTAGAGAAAGGCCGATGATGCTGCAGAGCGCATTAGAGGATGTGCGCGAACAGGTAGGGTCAACAAGTCAGCAGAACTCACTAGGGAGAGCTGGAGATGAACCAGCTTTCGAGAGCAACGACGAGGGTGACAAGAAGCGCCAGAATGATGGCAGGGGGCCCAGAGGAGGTGGTGACGACGCAACGAACGATGTTGGGCATGAGTAGCCATGACGTGCGCTGGAATCGCTGACTGGAGAAGATTGGGGTCAGCGCAATGGCTAGGATAACGGGATGACAAAGAACGTACCTGAACCGTCCTGACAACCTGGAGAGCGTCCACGTGACTACGGAAACAGTGGACCCGATGGCGCCCTAGGGAGGTCAGTGGAATCCGCACGACAAGATGGACATACAAAATCGGACGGTCCATCGACTTGAAGACCATGTCAGAGGGATGGATAGCACCCAAGGATGGTGGGGAAGTGTTCCCAAAAAGCGGAAATCGAGCGCAATGGCGCAGGAGTCAACCGATCGTCTGGTGACCAGACCGGCGACCGCGCGCGCGGGGAAAGGTGACTCAACTTTTTGGACATCACTGCGATAGGGCGGCTACAAAAGAGAGTGTATATTGTTTGTGATGTAGATACGAGGCAATATACTACATGAGTGAAAGGAGGACAATCATCGAGAGGGAAGTGAGACCAGGCGAAGGTGGTGGGGCGGAAGCGGAGCCCCTGCTGGGTGAGGCGTGAGCTGCGAGGGCGGGTGAGAACAACGCCTCGCAGTGCTGCCGGCCAGCAGAGGTCGCGCTAACGTGCCGGGGGGCTCAGGGGCTTGACTACGAGGCGCCAAAAGCGAGAGGTTGGAATCTGGATGTGGTGGGCGGGTGCATCGCAGGATGAGCGAGGTGGTAGAGGCACGAGAGAAAGAAGATACGTGCCGCCTACCTACGCTCGTGCCTTACTGCGCACGCCGCCACACATCGATGGGTTGTCCGTTCAACCAGCCTCCATATTCACTTTTGCTCATCTCCTAGGTCAATAGAGAATTGACGTGGGGTTTGTGGAAATATGTTGCGTGACCGGGCTACAGGTATAAAAAAACTATGATTTCTCTCCTCTATTAATAGGCCCTGTGCTAGGTCGAAACTTCGGGGAAGCATATTCACTCACTTTCGCTGGCAGGGACTCGCGGTCTCTAGGTACATAGCATGCAATATAGGCATCGTCTGAGGCGTCATGATCACAAAGTCTGCCCGATGCTCCCCCCACGCCGACTAGTAGTTGACGCGAGCGCCGAATCACTTGACCTTCCCAACAGATCCCGAGTGCCAGTTTAACCAACCCAGCTTATGTATTTCTTGCAGGGTACGAGCGTGTTAGAGATGAATCATCTTGGAGTCATTGCATCCTGACCTTTTGAGGTGATGTCCATTGTCAGTCACAACTGAATTCCCCGTATGGTCTAGGAGGTTTCTGTACACGGTGAGTACTGACGTGCCTCTCGGGATGATCTAAGTCTAATCTGTCTGAGAAGCTAAGCATCACAACGCAGTTAGCAAGATTGAAAACTGATTGCGTTGGACAAAACGGGCCCGGGAATCTAGGCCGCTCTGGAGCAACATAGAGCGGCCTGGAGTACTCCAGATTCCGTGTTTACATAGACCAGTCTCGAATACGTGTAACTGCGTTGTGTGTACAGCTTTTTCACGAACGTAATTACTGATCAAGGTAACACCTGTCCTTGTTATCGATCCACCGATCCCTTCTCTCTCTCAAGTCCACACACCGAAAACGAAAACGAACTACGATTGATATAGTCGATCAATCCACCACCAGGCTCAGCATCTCCTGAGCCGAATGATCTAGTGTTGACATTGCTCTTTATTCCAAACACACGACAGTTGGTCTCCGCGGACGTTTAACGGTAGGAGGGGTCGAGTATGAGTTGGGGGACGTGGATACGCACGCGCACAAAGTCCGAATAGCATTACCTTGCTTGCAAGGTTTCTGCCGGGTCATAATGAGGACATTTTTCACTTTCACGTGTTTACTTATGTAATTAAGGTTCCGCTTTCGGCTTGCATGGCCATATATGTTACGGTCAAGACACTATCTCGATAGAATAGTAATAGCGGCGAACGAAGACGGTGGGGGAAAAAGGATGGGCCGGGTAGTAAACGAGCATCTACTTGTTCTCTCGGACAACTCCCTGAAACCTCCAGGAGGCACGAACAAGTTACTTAAGGAAGGAATGAAAGAGATTTGAAAGCTGCTGTGTCAAACGCGTTTTTTGGGGGGGCTTACTACTGTAAGGGTTCATCACGATGAAGAATGATACAATTGTACCACGCTCTCCGTTCGACAGATCGACATCCAAATCGATGTTTCGAGTCACAAAGACGTGCATACCGATCGCAAGCTACTTCACACACTGCAGTTCTGCCGTGCCACGGGTTTTCTTCTTCCGATAATGTTGTTGGATTGCTCTTGAATGAATTCACACCCTTGAACTGCATCACCAGTTCCACCCTCAAGGCAAGCAAGGTTTCTGCCGCCTCCAGCGGCAGTTCCCGAGTGTAGTACAGCGGAGGCATTACTTACGTAAGCAATGTAGCGTTGGAGTATTATGGGGGACTTTAAGTGCCTTTGATGTCCAACTTCGTCAAGTTCCCATCCGATCTGATAACGTCCAAACCACACCAGAAACGTCAACTTGGACGCCCGGCGGGCTGGACGCATTATGACGTTGACACCATGATGATTCTTTGCCCGCGTTCAACGGGAAGTACAACGTAGTAAGTAATTGAACATTTGGACTGTGGCACATATCGTGGGTGTAACGAGTGCCGTACGCGTTCAAATTCCCGTCCTCACCGCCCGTCGTCTCATCTCAATTATCCCTTACCTGTTATAATCTCATTCATTCAATTAGCACAGCACCAGCGCGCCCACCCAAATTGTCGTCACACTCGCCTTCATCTCATCCATCTCATCTTCTTCATGACGTCGGACACGTCCCGAATCAAACGGGACACACCGGAAAGAGATTGGGTGACACTATCTAATCTATCCAGTGATGACGCGTGATGATCCTTGGCTCGAGAATTCGACACTAACACTATCATAGGCACCCGGATTCACCCAAGTTACCGCATCCAAAGTTCCGACCCTTGTACCTCACCTCCGCCTTCATCTCACTTCGGGCTTCTTCGTGACGCATCAGAAGCATCCATGTACTTTCATGCGCCGGCCCCAGAGCACCGTACTATTCAAATAATTACTTGGAAGAAGATGAACGCCAGGGCCGTCGTTCGATATTCAATGATATGATGTTATTGATACTGAAACGCACACGTCACGCGCAACTCTAAATGGGTTTCCGAACGGGAGCCATGAATGGAATCAAATTTTAATGAAGGCTCATTGAGAGGTGCCGCCCATGCCGCCAAACAACTTGGGGCATGTATTACGACGTCGGAGCTTACGTCCTTGCTTTTACCTCAAGAACAGCTTGATCAACGCAACACAGTTACCGTTACCAGTTATCTGAGACTGGTCTAAATGTTTGGACAACACGGAATCTGGAGCGTTCCAGATCTAGCACTCGGGCCCCGCTCTAGAAGCAATCTAGAGCGGGCCTACTAGATTTTGTTTCGTCCAACGTTTCAAGTCTTCAACACTTCCTAACCGCGTTTCTCACTGATACCATATCGAAATAAATCGATTCTAAAAGATTCCTGAGGCTGACCTAAAGCTACATTACATGTTGAATAGTGAAAATAGACAGAAACTGGACGTGAAGGGCGACGAGAATATAACATAACGATCTCGTGGGGGGAGTGAGCGAATGTGGGCAGAGGTGTGCGGAGGAGAGGTATCCGGGGCGTACGTACTCGGTCGAATACGGGAGAGGCAAATTTACACGTAGATCCAATAGTTAGTAAAGGGATGATAGAGACGAAGGGAGAGAGAGATAAAGAGATGAAAGCAACTAGTTAACGCGATCCATGATACAATACACAGGGGGGATTCCAATAGCAGCCAGGACTGCATACTTCCGACCATCGAAGTGGCGACATACGAAAACCGAGGACGACAGAGCAGAGGACGATAAGACATGCGAGATAAAAAAAAACGGGGTGCACCAAGAAAATCGTGCACGTCGTGATTTATGCCGTGAATGGGTCATAAGAACGCCAGAAGCCGTTTTCCTCCGAGATCGAGCCCGCTTGTGGGGTCCACGCTTGGGCCATCGACTGCGCGTGCTGTTCCGTAAATGGCGATTGAGGTACAGAGGCATGTCGTTCCGGGACATACATGCCCTGATGTGGCTTATCGTGCTGGTACTGGAAGAGGCCCCCGTTTTGAGACGCCGCTTGGTCCCGCATCTGAAACGGCATATCGTCCCCGCTATGGTTCACCCCTACAAGCGCAATCGAGTGACTCTGAGTTTGCGGATCGTAGGGATAGTAGTTCTGCGTGGGAGCTGACATGTCGAATGAGGGCGATTGTTGCTCGTGCGAAGGCGTAGTGGAGAACTGCGTACCACCGTTTGTATACGGTGAATTGAGGCTTGAATAACTTCCGTTAGACGGTGCGTACGACGCAGGGCTCGAACCAGGGAATGGGCCGCTGTGTGGCCGCTCAAAGGTGGCAACGGCCGTGGAGACCTTGGTCACTGGCTGAGAACTCGATACGTCTTGGCTCATCTCGGTCTGGCGGTACCGTCGGGTTTGAGATATGTCTACGTTTATCTGTGTCTGCGCTTGCCCCGCCTCGTCTCCCGTACCGAAAGGGACCAAGAAATCGACGGAGCTACCATCCAACTTCTGAGGGACAGATGCATGGTGGATGCTCATATTCTGGGAAGCTGGTGGGAATGAGGCCGACTGCTGCGAATATGGTGGTTGTTCCACAACCGGACTCGTAGCTATCGAGGGCACTTGGCGCACAGGCGGAGGAGGATCACTATCTGCGCTGGGCGGGGCGGCAGCAGCAGGTGACATACAGAGCTTAGTGAACGGCGATGGTTCCTTTCCAGTCCGAACACGGATACCAGTCTGCGGGTAAGGTAATTTCTTGGAGTGTTTGTCTTTGGACTTGGAATGGTCCGATCCATGTTTTGGTGCAGCCGACGATACAGCCGACGATGGACGCTTGGATTGCTCTTCTGTGGGGCTATGACGGCGGGCGGTTTGAGCTTGCTGGTCAGGAGGGGAGCTAGATGATGCTACCGCAGGATGTGCGTTGGTGGCGGACGGCGGGGCGGTGGAATCGGCCGTAGGCATCGACGCGTTGGCCGACATGACGGGGGCGCTGACGAACGGGAAACGAAAGCCGCGGCGCAGCTGTTCTACGTCTGCTTCAATCTCGTCATGCTTTCTTTTCGTCCCAGCTGAAGTAGTATCCGAGCTACCATGGCGCGCACCCTCAGCCTTGCGCTGCAGCAACTCGACAATCTTGATGGCCTCCTGCACGCCCCCTTCGACACCCCCACGCATAGGTCCGCGCCCCGTGTTTAGCATCGGATCGCGCAACACCTCGAGTGCATAGCTAACGTCCTCAAAAGCGGTATGTACCCAGACGCTGTTGGGATCCTTGATCACGTTGTGCGCACATGCGACAGCTGCGTCAAAGAGCGCCCTACTGAACGAGTAAAAGCTGAACAGTGCAGGTATTGGTCGTCGTGCCCGAAGATCAGGACGTTGCTTCCACATCGAACACAGTGCTTTGAGGGAACGAATGATCGCATGTGCCGCAGTGAAGGTGCCAACCGTGGCTTGGTAATACGACGTCGAGTTCCCGTGGCCATAGGAGGGTCGCAAGAAGGGAATATAAACCTTCATGATCAACCTTTGCGCCGTTACTGCCAACTCGCATCGTTGCGCCAGGAGGACAGGGGACATGTTGGTTGAATCGCCAGGGTTGGCGGATGGTGGGGTACCCCCATCTGACTGTGGCGCATGCACGGCCCCAGGGTCCGAGTCGATGTCCATCCTGAATGTGCATGGCAGGTCCGCAAGCCACTGCTTGATTTCGTTCGCGCATGAGGCTGCCTGCTCAAGCGTGAATTGGTCGTGTGCGGCCGGATCATTCTGAACAGAGTCCCTGAGGGAACGTCTTTTAATGTCCTTGACCAACTGGGCGAGACTTGATTGCGAAGTGAGCACGAGGATGAACAAAACTGAATGAGGTAAACATACCGGCATTTGAGACCAAAGTATTTGAAATCTGAGGAATTCGACTCCAACAACGAAAGGGGGCTTCGTGGAAGAGGGATGGTGGTGCAGGCTGGAGTGAATACATCTTCGTCTACATCCATGGGTAGGCGTGTAGTATATTCAGTATCCGAGATGAGGGGCGATCGGCCCAAATAATCCGATATAAACCTGCGGCGTCCCCGCGAATAAGCCACGGAAATGACGTGCGGTGAACGACTTACAAGTCATAATAGAAGATGTCCCACCAGAGTCGCCGCCTCGACTCGGCTTCAAAAAGATTGAATTTACCCGGAAATTCGTCAGGATCCATATCTAGACCCATAGTGCGAGCTATGTTGACCATTTTACCAACCTAGCAGAGGAAGATGCACTCGTGATTAGCCATCATTCATCAACGATCAAAATCACTTGCCTCGGGTAGCAGTGTGTGGACCACACGCGTTCTGCTGTCATGCAGTGCGTACAGCACATGGAGGATCATGGTCACTAGAAAATCTAGATCGTACGAACTCGACTTTTCGAATAGCGATAAGGCTTGTTGGGAAAGTGCGAAGAGTACGGCGGGTGAACACACGGCATCCTTGGCAACGCCTTTGCATTTTTTGTTCAAGATGGGGAACAGATCTGGCTTCTTCCGTGTGGGTGGGCGAGATGACGAATCATCCGGAGTCACACCGTCGCCATGAGCGACATCCAAACGGACTTCCTCCTCGGCAATCTCTCTATCGACCAACGTACCTAGTGCGAAAGCCGCTGCCACAGCTGCATAAAGGGATAGAGTGGGCTTTGGGGTAGGCGGAGTACGACTGGAGGTTGGCGTGGTAGGGTGTCCAAAAAATATTGCACGGGCAGTGTCAACCTTACTAGCGGTTGAGAGTGTGCCATTGGCCCCATTTTGAGTTGTCGGGGGGTCGGCAAGCGAACTGTCGTGCCCGTCGAGTTCTGAAGACCATTTGAACATTGCCTCTGCACGATCTTTAAAGTGCTTAAAGTTGAAACAAGGGTGCATCTTGAGAACATCCTCCACGTTGTCATAAAGCTTTTGTCGTCTTCGCGGCGCAAAGGGGAGATGTACAAGTAACCGCGGATTGACGGAAGGGGATTCCGTTGCTGTGGGCAATGAGGAAGCGTAGTAAGCAGTTAGTGGGGGGAGCAGAAGATGGACGGGTGGATCAGAAGGGCTGGGAGCGTCGCGGGAGGGAAGGACGGCAGGAGCTGGTTCGACTTTGACATGATTTGAAGCGTAAGCGGGGCACGATGGATAGGAAGGAGCGGATTGAACGGGTAGAA
The DNA here is from genome assembly GCA_038092875.1 of Lanmaoa pseudosensibilis. NCBI lineage: Eukaryota > Fungi > Basidiomycota > Agaricomycetes > Boletales > Boletaceae > Lanmaoa > Lanmaoa pseudosensibilis. The sequence continues at coordinate 26,533 of JBBPRF010000122.1, forward strand.
TATCCCTGCTGAGATCGAGTTCGTCGAGCCATATGGCAGTGATGTCGTCGAGCGATATTGCGAGAGAAGAGCCTGATTGCCCGACTGCGAGAAGGGGACGATCGGACTGTGTTGAAGGACCGGTGGAATGGTTGTAAAAATTATGCGAGCGTGCACCTGGTGCGGTAAACTGGGCGAGCTGTGACTCGACCTGGATAAGGCGGTTGTTGAGGGAGTGCAGGTCGCTTGGGAGGGAGTGAGGGAAGGGTGAGAAGGATACAACAGGGGTACGCACACTTTCTCCGCGGCCGCGGGTGAATAGACACATCTGGCGACAGTATCGCGTTTGGTGCATGAGCCGCAGGGTGTGCGTCGGTCGCACTTGAGTTTGAGACGCTTGCACTGCGTGGGGATTAGATGTGTGCGTGAAGGAGCGGGGATTGTACCAACCTCTGCACAGACGACGGTGACTCGAGAACGAATTTGGCTGTGGGGGGTGAGGGGGGAGAGACCAGAAGGAGAAAGAGCGGACGTACGGGCCAGTGGATGGAGCGGGGCCGGGGTGGGTGTGATGCTGAGACTGTGTGTCGGGGAGTGAGGACGGGTCCATCAGAAATTGGGAGAGAAAGACGTCCGGGGAGCCAGAAAATGAGGAAAAAAAGCGACGAGTTTAGCGGGGGCGAGTTGGATGAGGATGGAAGGGGGGAAGGAGGATGGTGGACAACAAGGGTCGCGATTTGACTGCCGAGTTGCACATTGCACCTCCTTTGACACTGCGGGACATACACTCAGGGTCTCGATCAGACCCCAGATACACTTATTGGTTTTTTTCAGTTATGTAATTCACCGTTACCACCCCTCTCTCTCTCAAGGTTCGACTCGAACACGCGATGAACATTCAAACTTCTTTAATCCATTTCGGACTCGAGAAGAGACCACAGCCATGGATCAACGTTGGTACTCTCTGCGGTTCCGCCCTTCGTAGAGGTAGTGCCACACAAATCCCGGGTTCGTCGCGATATTGTTGCCGTTTCGTTTCAACCACCCCTGCACGCCACGTGATCAGGTTCGCCCCCGCCACTGCGATCAGCGCGGGAATTTCCGCAAAAACTAATTTGAATCAGCGTCATTTTAATTTTTCATTCGCGTCGCAGAGCGCTCTCGAACGGTCCGAGTCAGCTCACGCCCACTTGGCATTCCAAATACGCCCCTCCCTACATTTACTCTCATTCGCGTTGTACCAGTGCCAACAATGCTAGTCCACCTAGCAGTGCATACTTCAATTGCGGGAAATCATTCTGCAACATACAATTATCCGTCAGACCTTGCCAGAAACACCACGGAGATGAGAATCAAAGTCGTGCATACCATAGCGATAGTTACGTATCCGATATATGGCAAAAAGCTGCGAGGAAATAAAACAAATATATGTAAACACCAACGTTATCAACATCAAAATCACACGGCACATACCCGCGGACTTTGCCAACGATGTGGCTGCGTTCCAGATAGTCAAGCCCTTGGTAGAGCTCTACATCGTCAACGTGGTTGTTATCACCCTTTGTGAGCATCAACTGATTCGGTCCCGGCGCGTATTTCGCGAAGCTGTCAGCCGTGGTCAACACACATGGCAATGACATTACAACCATAGCACGAACGGGTCTTTCTTGGATTTGCGTGTTGAGTTGGACACGACAATGTCATGTGTCTCGAGTACACGATGCACGATAGGAATATCCGCATTGGGTACCTTGTAGACTGTTATGTCACCAGTCTGATACCGTGCATTGGGGGGGTTGGTCAGGAAGAGAAGGTCCCCGCGATAGAAGGCGGGTTCCATGGAGCCACTGGGTTGCCACTGCATGTCAGAACTGACATTACTCTGTACTAAGTGGGAACTCGTACCTCAGGACGACAACGATCGGCGACTCGGTGTTGAAAAAGAGGCCCAGACCTTTCCACAGCATCAACCCCGATGCGACAACAGATGCAAAGTTGAGTATCTGGAGAAGAAGCTAGAAGAGACCGTTTGTACCCTCAGTACGAGATGAAGTAGGAGACAAACATGACGGAAGCCGAGTCTACGAAGCGTCTTGAGCTCTTCAGCAAACATCTTGACGAAGCGAGAGAGGAATAGCCGTCGTTGTTCAACTTTGAGGACACGTCAGACACGTGGCCCTACACCTTTTCGACTACCAAATTTAGCAAGTGACGAACATTGCCGCGACAATCCCAGTGACCAACTTTTTAGTCTGACCACTGGAAGGGAAGAACTTGACTGTCCCCCTTAAAGCGGTTCTTTGGTCTGCCTACGAGAGACAGGCAAGTAAGGTACATGGACTCTATTCACTCCGACAGCTCGACGAGTCTAGGGGGAGGACGCCCCTATCTCAGAGGCCCCACGGTATTGGACTCATGACGCCAGCGGCCAAGCGGACAGAGGTTGGTATGCTTCCAGCTCTTCCTCCCCACCTCACTCGTCAACCAAAGCGTAGACATCGTACCAACCAGTAAGCCACCACCGCCGCCTGTCCTCATGCCATCTATTCATATCCGCAGTTCGCGCAATCCAAGATCCAGGCCCAGCTCTCCGCTCTCATTACCCCCCATGTCGAGTCCCGATCCTGAAAAAGGCGAGAATCCAGACCTAGGCACTGCCAGTGGTACGAGAAATCTCGAACGTGGTCATCCACGTAATTGAATCACCAGCACACAAGTCGTGATCGAGACAGAGATCACGTCGCTGGAGGAGATCACTTCTTCAGACGGCCCATCGGTCCCCTCTGCCTTGGATCAAAAGGTGTCCGCCTTGGAGGACAAGATCGATGCTATGCAGACCAAGATGAGCGCCTTTGAAAAGGAAACGGAGGTCCTCAAGGAGAGACTGGCTTCTCTCGGGGACCAGCTGGTTGCCTTGGAAAAGGTTACTTGAACACCCGTCCCCTCTCTCCAGAGTATGATTGTCGATGGGGCCCACAAAATCATCATTGCATCTCAGTCCGTGCTGCTCGCATACATAAACACGTATATCCTTGGTCCGGTCCAGAAGCTCAAGTTTTAATCCACCGTCTTCGTACGTCTAGCCCGTTCACTAAATATGGTCCATTGATTGACAGCAGTGTCCGACCGTCTAGGAATTGGGGATGCGCAAAGTCATGCAATAAAGTGTGACGCTTCTATAAGCCCCGAGCCCCTTTTTCCGCCAAATGGGCGACACACGAGGTCCTGGTGATGATTTGCCTGCACTCAGTTTTCCAGGGAAAAATAGTTAATATAGTGGTGATCAGATCCATCAATAATACGAGTAGACGGTTGACATACTTGGCAGTATAAAGGTGATGTTGGCTCCACCACTATTAATCCTGACCCACCTGTGCACATCGTTAGGGGCCACTTTCTCGTCGAATGTCTAGGCACTCAGCACCGATCCTTTTTCGTGTAAGAGATTGTTGCGACAGATTTTTCTACTTCCACTGTCTTGCTATATATCTGTTACTCACCGCCTGTATTTCTGTCGTTCCAAATTCTGTCACAGTAATTCATCCTTGTGGTCATCTCGATCATATTTCATTAGAGGCTCGTGTCATTTGCATCAGTGGAACGGTGCGTAGCTCATTCCCCATGCAGGTATAGGGCGCTAAACGTCGCGGAAATGAATCGCAAGTCTATACTTGGGGACTTGCACACCCCCATAGGAATCTATGGAATTAACGGCTTTCTCGCTGGTATCCGGACCAGTGAAATAACAGCACCATAGACGAATACCGTTGGCAGGTAGCTCCGAGGAGACCCATCTGGGCCAATGTTTCCCCGTCAACGGTACAGGTAATTCTGGTTTTTTTGCATTTCGTTCGAGCCCGCATTTCATCGGAGGGTCCCTCTTTGCTCTATATTTCGTTGTCTGACAGAGGCAATCAGATTGCTTGTTCCATCGAAATAACCACCAGCCAGCACACGCATCCCCCAACATGATTAGCAAATTAACCGTGCTTGCATCACAGATGATCCAACACCTTTCCGTAGTAAGCATCCCTACCAAAGATGGGGTCAAGGAGCAGCAACCCAAGCAAACACCTCGTCCCTCCCTTTTGCAATCTCGCCCTTTTGACCAGAGCTCGAGTACGCGACCCGCAGACGCTCCGTTGCGAGCTCGTCGAGCGTCTCCACGTTCTTCGGAGGAGGCGTATGGGAGGGTGAACTTGTCGCAATCCGCGCGTCGTGCGCGAAGCGTCTCGTACACTGCATCAAGGTCAACGTCGTTTTCTCGGTCCGAAGAATAGCGTGCCAAGGGACTCACGAGCTTGACACCATACCACGCACGTACGGTGATCCCAAGGGGTGTCGATTCGACGAGCGAGTCGGAATCATCGCCGTCGGTCATATCGACCACTGTAAGGAACATCTTGATCGAGAGCGGCAGGTCGCCGGCCGTGTACGCCGTTTCTGCTGCTTGCAAGACATAGAATGGGTTCTGTGGTGCGAGCAAGAGGACGTGCATCAGTGATTGCAGGGAGTGTTCGTATCTGTCCAGCTCGTCAGCGTCGATGGTCCAGGCAACGTCATGACTCGTGAGGGACGGAACCGTACTGGTTACATGTCGCGTGAATGTCCGCCAGCTCGAGCCAGCCTTCGACGTCGGTGTAGAACGTGTCGAGGTACTGCGACAGATCGTGAACTGCCTTGTCTATTTTGCCTATCCGTCTGTATATCGAAATGCGGCGCTTCCATATTGCCTTGGAGAAGGGAGGGGAAAAAGTATGAGAACGCGATGTGCACTCGGTTACACTGGCTCGCATACCGCATTGGTAGGGTCCGCTTCCAACAACTCGACATAGTACTTGAGAGCAATCTCTGGGGTTTCTGTAGCTTCCATGCGGACGCCTGTAAGATAGTCTACCCGTGGTGAATCTGGGAACTTGTCGTTGAGCGTTCGGAGGCATTGCTGACGTCAAACAAGGCGTGTGTGATGAGCGCAACCGTTCGAGCCTCGGAGAGACACATACGTACGTCTGCGATGTCCAATCGTCCGACATCTATCGCAGCGAGTGCGAGCTGTTCCAGAAACGCCCAGCCTGCCCATATGAATGTGAATGTGACGTGTTGGGTTGCCAAGTACGCAGACGTACTCTCGTCTCCCATTTTATGAAGAGCATTCTTCTGGAGTATGAGCGCGCCTTTTTCGACAATGTCCTGGGATGCACGCGTGTTTTGTGCGCGGTAGGTCGCGAGCTGGTCTAATGCAGACTGGACACTCATCGTGAACGGGTTCAAGTGTTTTAGGTAATTCGCACGACGTGCACTCGTTCCAGACACTTCCACATCGATGAGCCCGTGCTCACATTATGCATATCTCAACGAGATACCGATGGCAAGGAAGAGCACTCGCGAGCTATTCTGTCCACCACGCGTGACATTTTTCCAGCCACCCATTCGATCAACTACTGATGTGCTACCGTGTGCACGACACCCTTGCCAAGATACACTATGCCTCCCTCAGCGTGCCCGTCGATCATGTATTCGGGACGTTCTTTCGTTCGCACCCTGACGTACACAAGGCGAGCATCATCGCAACTCTGCGAGATACCTCGCCTCGCTTCACGGTCGGGAGGACGCGCCGGAGAGACTCAGCTATCGACGAGCCCATCCTGGTTTGTCCCTTGCATTAACTCCATCATTGGTGCGAACCCTCTCTAAAAACGGCCCATCCCAACGGCGGCGGAAGACTGGTTTACAAGGACAGTTCCCCCTTTTCGGTCTCTCTACGTCTATGCGAGAAGTACATATGGTCAACTGTATCACGACATGGTGGGTAACGCGTTCGTGTGCGCGTTCACCCTTTAGACATCTTCCCCGTCGGAATATCTGACCGCTGAGGCACTCGCGTCGGCCGTCGCATGTCACATTTCCGAAACCAAACGCCTTGCCCCTCGCGGCCTCAGCCCAAATCTAACCCTGTGACGTCCTTTTAACTGTTCGGCGTCCGGACCGTCTACCACCTCTACCCACATCCATGAATCTCGAGGCAACGGACAGTGCTTGTGGCCTCGTCCTCGTCGTGACACTCAGTCGCCCTTGCGCTGGGTCTGAATCTCAGCGATACATTCATCAACATCGAGACCGCGATGCGTCTCCTCAAAGTCCTAACATCCTTGCTCATTGATCTGCCCGAGGATGCATAGGTGCCGGTCGCCGATATCGATATCACGTCCAAGCACCGACGTACGTCGCTGGCCAAACCTCGGTATGCCATGGCGTGTCTCTGTTCCGACGTCCCTTTCCCGCGTATCCATGTTCAACGCCGTTCGTGGCGCTTGGCTAGATCGAAACGAACCTCTCTCCCAGGGAATTGCTCTGCTTGGTCAAAGGCAATCGAGATGGTAGTTGCTAGAGCGCCGAGCGTGGGTCATGGTCCGCATGCGGTCTATGACAATCACCTCGTGGACAATCGCCCTCCAGACGGTAGGGCGAACTGATTGGCGAGCCCGTCATTCCACGTTGCCTCCGCGAAGGCAGAATTTGTGCTCCGACCCTCCAACAATGAACACAGCATCCACCACGTGACTCCGAACAATCTCTACGGCACAGCATGATCCTACATTCCGTACAACCTGGGGGCAACGAGGCTATAATCGACGCGTTCGCGCGGGTAACGGCATCAACGACATGTACACGTTCACGGGGTCTACTTCGACGCTCGATACCACATCTGCAGAACACCTCGCGAGGGTGGGGGGAGTGGAAAGGGGCTTAGGCGTACTGGTGGTGTTGATGCATTCCCGGGGGGACGGACGTGAACAAAGAGTACGATGCCAACCCGGGCGGGCCTGTCTCTGCCATCCGAACAGGTACTCGGACACAAGATGGCCGCAATCATACGCGGCCCGGGTGGGGTCCCCCGCTCGTCTTTGTACCCCAGCATCGGGTTTAGCGAGCCAGTGGAAGGAGGTTGGTTCCGACGCGAGATTTGGGGGGTGACGGTGGATGAATCAGGGAGTGGGGTATTCGTTGCTGCTGTGGCGTCCAAGGAATCAGTGCCCGGGGCGGTGTTGGACGAACCGGATTTGGAGGGGACATACAAAGGGCGAAAGACAGGTGCTAGGAAAGGGGGTGGGCGACTGCGGCGTCTGTGGCATGTGTTGTTCAACAGGGGGCGAGCGTGGTGAGATGTCGTCGCAGCTTCTGCGATGTGTCCTCGATAGGTGTCATATTCTCTACCGCATTGTATCAATTATTGCTATCATGTCTGACGCAAGATTCCGGCGACAGTTCCTACATTTGACTCCAATCACATCGGGATGTTGGGTTCTGCAGTGTGGTGTCGATCGAGGGCATATTCTCTTCCGTCCACTCAACGACCACTAATATTAATTTCAGATGCTTTCTTCATTCAAATTGATCTAGTTTCCTCAGAGAGTCGAAGACTGGCTGTTGCTACATATCACAACGAGATCCAGTGTTGAATCATGGATAAGGCATTGCATATCATACCATAAGGCGATGCAGAGAAGAATCGTGAGTATGCAATGCCTAGAAAACAAGGAGTGGCGATTCGCGAAGCCTCCGGGCTTTACTCATCTCATGCCTATACCGTCATAGATAGCGACATGGACATAGCCAGCTCACTTTTCTGGATTTAGAGTTCCTGAAGAAGGTGTCACATTTGGATGGACACCGCGGAATTCAACAAGGGGTGTGAGAATCAGATATAGGAAGGGACACATACATTCACTACTTGCCTCTAGGGAGCGTTGTGAGGGTCAATGTCCTGTGGATGGGAATTGTACACTCATCGTCAGCCGAGTCCTGTAGCTGACAGAGACCCAGGGTGAGAATACCCTTGGCGACGAGTGAAGGTTTTGCCAATGTTGACTCCTTGCGTGGTCGTCGTAACAAGGTCACCGAGGAGTAGGCGCCGAGGATACGAGTTAACGGAGCCACATCAAAAAGGAAGTATGTTTGAGGCGACTTGCGTACTGCGAGCAAACCGAGACACTTTTTACTCTCTTTCTTGACGCTTCGAAATCGACGACCGTCCATTGGTAAGAATGTCAACGAAGACTGGTGTGTAGGCAGTTCTGAGGAGTGAACACAATAGCACTGACAATTCAGTAAGACCATACGATAGTGGTTGACACCGGTCGCTCTGATGCGGTGTGGTCAGTCGTGTTCCACCCTGACGGGATACATTTTTTGAGCGGGAATGGGGATGGGATTCAACGATGGCGAATTGCAGACGGTCAAGAGGTAGCAAAGCAAACGGGACTGAACTTGAACGCTATTTGTGTGTCAAGGGATCACAAGTGGATTGTATGTGGGACTCAGCGGGGTGCAAGCGTGTGGGACGCAGAGAGTCATGAAAATGTCGTCGACGTGGAGGGTAGAGAGGTCGTAGCTGCAGTGGACATCTCCCCGGACTCGACGAGGTTTGCGACCGGGACTGGTGGAGCGAGCGTATGGTGTATCAAGACAGGCCAGAGATTGGTCGGCCCGCTGGAACATGACAACGACATCCGGGGAATCAAGTTCTCTCCAAAGGGCGACTTCATCGCCACGGCCAGCGAACATAACTCCATTCGCATCTTTGACAGCCACAGCGATGACCAGCTCATCCACTGTATCAAAATTGTAACATCTTCATTCTACCCAATCACTCCACTCGCGTGGTCAAACGATGGGCAGCAAATCTTCGCAGCATCTTATGACAAGAGAATTCACGCTTTCGATGGATCCACCCGGATTCTCGGTGACGCCGACGTCAGGTCTATTGCTCTAGCCGCGAACGGGAAATTCATCGCTACCTCTGCAGACCGTTCCATCTCGTTTCTGGACACATCAACACTTGCTCAGATCGGACTTGTCATCGAGGATAGTGAAGAGATATACCCAATTGCCCTTTCCCCGGACTCTAGCTATCTTGCGACTGGACGACGTGACGGTAAAGTTGCCATTCGTAATCTCAACAACATCCTTCCAGACGCATACGGTCCTTTCCGTGTACGTATTCTGTGCATCAATTGTGTCGAATATGCCCCACACCGTCTCCCACGTTCACACACTACGTTAGGCATCTACTCGCGAGGTAGGGCAACAAGACGAGCAGCCTTCAACCTTGGGTGACCACGAAAACAAACCACCTGATTCTAATCCGGTAGGAGCTCGTCATTCCCATAAAGCGTTTTACCGACTCCTTTATTGTGTATACGTACACCAGGAAGATGTTTCGACATCAAGTCCACCTGAGTCGGGGACCCCCAAGCGAGGATGGCCATAGTGATCTAATCCATGTATGAATTCGTCTTTTTCGCCTTCGAAGGTAGTTCTCACGATGACATAGGTCGAAGTGCCATCGAGCACGCCCGGTCCTCTATTTGACTATGATGAGGTTGGTGATCACTTCACTCTCTTCTTGCTTGCGTGTTGACGCTGCTGGAGCCGCCGTCCCCAACTTCCTCGACCCATTCTCGCAAGGATAATGTACAGCCGTCCGGCCCATCTCACAGCATATCACAGTCATTTGATGTCCTACCAGTGGTCCCCCTCCAGCGGTGCGTCCAGAGGAACATCTCGATACTGTCAAGTCATTCGAGAATATCTCGGTGTTTAAAAGGTGGCTACAAACGAGGTTCAAGAAGAGTAACGACAAGGACCTAGCTTCGCATAAGCCCGATCGACCTTCCAAAGAGTTACATCGGCCTGCTCATCCTCGATCCCGTTCCCAGTCACCAGCGAGAGTGAATACTACAGATGCGGGTCCTTCAAGGATTGCTCCAGGTTACCGTGTGCGAGTGAGCGCTTTTCCTTGATAGACGATCGGACGCGGTCTGTCTAATATATGATCTTGGCGAGCAGTTGCGAAACCCGTTGTGAAACAAAAGGTTTATTTTTATTTTTATTTATCTTTGAGCACCGTTATTCATGCTGTACCACAGCGTAAAACAGTTCCCAAGGCTCGGGCTGTTGACCCTGGCTATCTGAACAAAGCTGCCTCGTTTTGCCACCCAGCTTGCACGGCATATCTTTGTTCCGGCGCTCCTTGTGTCCATCATCATCATCATCGCCGATCGCGGTGCTTGGCTAGATCGAGACGAACCTGTCTCCTAAAAAATTACTCTGCTTGGTCAAGCCTGCAATCGCGACGGCAGTTGGCAGAGCGCCGAGCATGCGATCGATCTCGGCATTCGGGGGTGTGACGATCAACTTGTGGACGCTCGCCCTCCAGACGGTCAGATGAGCTTGGACGAAGTCGTCCAACATTCTACGTCGGACCCCCGCGAACGTAAATTCGTGCTTCGCACATTCCGTACACCCCGCGTTGCACCAAGCTATACGTACCCTCCTCACAAACTTGTAATTATCAGAGCGAGGACGGCCAGCCCATGTTCAAAGTGATGGCGTTCCCTGGGCCGGAATACCCCCATTCGGACCTTGGATATCTGATGAAATATGAGCCCCTTTTCGAGCACGTCCTCGGATACGTGTTGCGGATTGGACACTCGTCGTGAACCGCGTCCTCAGACAGCCGAAATATGACGAGCAATCGCAAGTCCCACGGTAAGACTATAACTTGTAGTATAAGTGTTCGGCAACGACTGAAGGTTTCGCTGATGAGTCGACTGCTTGCCTTGCCTAATTGTCGCCACAAGGTCACCGCGCTGGCGAGAATAAACGCCAATGAGGTGGGGTCTCTGTGTGAACGGACCAATATCAAAAAGGAAACGTGTGTGCCAGTGTGGGGCAAAGTTGAATATATACCCCGAGTAAACCGAAATACCCCGCTCTTTCGCCCTTCAAGCTTCGGAAACGACCACTGTGTACCGTTGGTGAGGATGTCGCCGACAGGGATCGGTGTGTAACAGTTCTGAGGAGTGAGTGACTGTGTTATGCTGACAATTCAATAAGGCCATACAATGGTGCTTGACACCGGTTGCGCTGATGCCGTGTGGGCAGTCGCGTTCCACCCCGATGGAAAACATCTTTTGGGCGGGAATAAGGATGGGATTCGACGTTGGCGAATCGCAGACGGTCAAGAAGTAGGAAAGCAGACCGGAATGGCCTTGAGAGCTATTTCTGTGTCAAGGCGTCACGAGTGGATAGTGTGTGGAACTTTTCAGGGCGCAAGCGTGTGGGACGCAGAGGTTCGTGAAAAGATCACCGAGGTGGAGGGCACAAACTCGGTGTACACAGTGGACATCTCCCCGGATTCGACCAGGTTTGCCACTGGGACTGAAGGGAAGAAAGCGAGCATCTGGAGTACCACAAGCGGGGAGAGATTGCTTGGCCCGCTCCAACATGACAGCGCTGTCACGGGAATCAAGTTCTCTCCCGACGGCGAACGCATTGCCACTGCCTGCAAATCCATCCACGTCTTTGACAGTCACAATGGTGATCAGCTCATCACCATCGAGACGATTACACCCTCATTGTTCTCGATCACTCCGCTTGCGTGGTCAAACAACGGGCGGGAAATTTTCGCTGCGTCTTACGACAAGAAAATCAAGTCTTTCGATGTCTCTACTGGGCTCCAGCTTGCCGAATCACGAACTCTTGACGGCAGCAGAGTCGAGTCTATCACTCTAGCCGGCAACGGGACATTCATTGCTACCTACGTATCGCGTTCCGTCCTGTTTCTGGACACGTCAACACTGACTCAGGTTGGCCCTGTCATTGAGGGCAGTGAAGGGATATGGTCGATTGCCATCTCCCCAGATACTAGCTATCTTGCGACTGGACGACGCGACGGGAAAATCGCCATTCGTGATCTCGGTAATATCCTTTCGGACTTGTATGCTCCATTCCATGTAAGCATTCTGCATTCACGAAGTTTGCGTGTCGGATGAATCCCACACCGTCTCCCACGCTGACGCACTACGTTAGGCATCTACCCCCGAGGAAGGACAACAAGACAAGCAGCTTTCGACCTCTGGCGCTCACGAAAACAAACCACTCAACTCTAATCTGGTAGGATCTCGTCATCTTGTCACAAAGAGTTGCGCTGACTCCTTTATTGTGTATACCTACACCAGGGAGATCTTACGACATTAAGTCCACCTGAGTCGGAGACCCACAGCGAGGATGGCGGTAATGATCTCCTCGGTGTATGAGTTCGTCGTTTTCGCTTTCGAAGCTAGTTCTCACGATGGTGTAGGTGGAGGTGCCATCGAGCGTGTCCGGCCCTCTATTCAACTATGATGAGGTCGGTGATCACTTCACTCTCTTTTTGCTTCCGCGTTGACGCTGCTGGAGCCACCGTCTCCGACATCCTCTGCACATCATCGTGATGATGAGGTACCGCCGGTTGGCCCATCCTGTGCCATGTCACAGTCGTCGGGAAATCCAACAGCGACCTCCTCTCCTGAGGTGTGTCCAGAGGAACATCTCGCCACTGTCGAGCCATCCCAGGGACTTCCAATGTTTAAAAAGTGGCTACAGACAAGCATAAGGAAGAGTATTACGGACCCGGCTTCGCAAAAGCCCGCTCAACTTCCCAGAAAGTCCAGTCAGCCTGCTGATCATCGATCTCATTCTCGGTCACCAGTGAGAGCGAACACTACCATTTCGACAATGTCTGCTGGTCAACGTGTGCGAGTAAGTGCTCTTCCTTGATAAACAAATGCATGCAGTGTGTGTAACCTATCATCTTAGCGAGCAGTCGCGAAACCCGTTGAAAAACGACAGGTTCGTCGTTTCTTGAGTTTGTATGCAGGGACTCATTGGACCTTACAGCGTAAACCGGCTGCGAAGGCTGCGGTCTCTACACAGCCCAACAAAGATGCTTCCTGTGGTGGAGAAGGTTTTGCAGACACAACGGAAGCGAGTGCTGTGTGTTCTTTTTTGGTGATGGTAGACCACGTCGTGAACGCCCACATTATACTAGGCACAACGAGCGAACGATCCATCTCAACCCTCAAACGGGAGGATCTATCTGACGGTGCCGTACTCTCCTTGAGCTTGTATCATAAGACTCATACTGGATCAGCATCAGCGAGCATCAGGTAGTACTACCCTTTCGATCAGATTTCCCTCGTGGATGTGTTTTGGCTCAAGTACAGAAGACGGGACGCATTGATTCAGGTGATTCGATATGGCAATAGATGTAGACTTCGTGTCGCCTCGTAGCATCAGCCTTATGAGTCCTGCTAAGCTCGTCTATGATTGAGCTCGCTACCACTACTAAGATATTCACTCGAGGAAATCTATGCGCATACACGGATGTTAGGATCGGATCCACTGGAAAGTCATCCGACAGTACTAGTGTCAATACTATTCATTCGAGCTGTTGCAGAGCGAAAGAATGACAACCAAGACGATGGGTGACTGTCAAGCTCTCGGAACCTCGGAACACGGGCTCCTCGCAGCGTCCGCTCCTATCCAGACAACCTGACTACATGACAACTTTCCCGATGTCTTTTCGCCTTGTGAGTTCGGAGACCATCTCCTACATCTACCCACATCAACACACCTCGCCGGGACAGAGGCAGCGAACAGAGGCTCTACGCTGGGTTCGAATCTCGGCGGCAGATTTACCAACATCGAGACCACGCTGCGTCTCCTCGATGTCGCAATCTTGCTCAGCGATCTGGCCGAGGATGCCCACCAGTTTCGTGTACGGGACCGACCGCAATTATCGGATGTACTACGTCACTGACCAACCGCGATTTTCCACCTGTGCTTGCATGGTGTGTCTCTGTTCCCTCGTCCCTTGTGTCCGTTTCATCGCCATCCGCGGTGCCCGGCTGGATCGACACGAACCTGCCCCCACAGGAGTTGCTCCGCTTGGTCAAGGCAGTCGAGATGGTGGTGCGTCAGAAGCCCATACCCAGCATTTCATACGGCTCGATGGATCTGGTATCTTGAGCTCAACGTTATCATGTGAGTTACAGCAAGAAAGTATGTGTTGAAAAACGATATAAGACTGATGATGATTCCTTTCAATTATCAGGTCTTAACCCTTTCGTGAAGATCGGATGATTACTGTAAACTGTGAGCGATGGTATGTTTTGTGGATCATGTTATAATAGTATTCAACATGATACTAGCAGAGGAATCGGACGTAATGCAGTCCTGAGAGACTCAGGTTTATATCAGCCTGCAAACCATGGAGAGGTGTAGATACATCCAATCATACGATTCATGGGATAATAGGTAAAGGTGATAACATTAAAGGTATATACATCGATATAAACCATCCACAGTGACCGTGAAGAACGAAGATATGCACACAAATGTCACGAGATCTTTGAAAGCATGAAGCTGAAAACGATGAAAAACCAGCAGGTGAGCTTCACTCCCCTCACTTCTTGCTCATACCCTCGCCCTCTTCGCCGCTCTTCCTTCCTTCTCGTCGATCTCTCCCCAGGCGAGCGGTTGCTTTACACTCCCGCCACGATCTACAATCTTGTTTGTTTGTTTCTCGACCTTGGCCTTCCGAAGGACACTTGGTTTCTTCCCTTGCCCTGTAGTCGTGCTGGAGAATGCGTCTTGCATGAATTTACGCTCTTTCTCAACGCGGAGGATGTTCGCTTTTGTCACCGTGCGCGCAATATGGGGTGGGATTCCTCCTCTTGGGGCTTTAGCGTACTTCGCGGCGGGTGTGCCAGCCGTCGCAGGAGTGGAGGGCAGGAGCGGACGAGACTTTGGTGCCTTCGCATGGGGAATTGTGGCCGCCTGACTTGGCGCACTCGAGTTGGTTTGCAGGTCGGACCGAGCCCGGACTGGTTCAAGAATAGCGCGCGTCAAAGGCTGCACTGGCAGATGCACGCAAGGTACGCTCTTCTCGCGACACGGCGTCATATCGGTTGTGGTCACAGGCGAAGCTTTCGGCATTATCGCCGACATCTGTGGCTGCATGTCACCGATCACGGGAACCATTGCGGATGGTTGGCTCGTATACGAGGGAGCGAGGAACGTTGCTAGCCAGGGCGGAATCCACATGTCCCTCGCCGACTGGGGGAGCATAAGGCTGTCATCGAGATCGAGGAATCGAGATCCGTTGGGAGGAGACCATCCCCAGAGTATCGATGTGACCGGAGGCTCCCTTTCGGCTCGGACCTGATCGTCGTCCTTTGAAAGAGGCACCGGATCTCTGGAGATACTCGCGTTTGCATCGGGGGCAGGACACATCGACGCCAACCTATGCTGGTCGACTTCCTGGACATGGATGGGGTCGAGGGTCATCGACAGCGCGGGACTCGGCAGGGGTAGAGGGGTTTCTTCGGCGTTCTGCGTGGGCACGATCGCGGCGAGTATATCCTCCAATCCCGTCTCAGGGCATGTGTTGGGTTCTTCCTCGCATGGCCAGATGTGCGTGATCGTGCGGGTGAATTCGAATTCGCGTGCAATGTCGAGGAGGTCGTCAAAGTTGAGCGGTGCGAGAGGGTCCTCTTCTGGACGGGTTATGGTGGGGTCAGGAAGGGCGCTGCAGCTCGGATCCGAAAGCATGTCGACAGCGAGGGAAAGGTGTGGTGGAGACAGAGGGACACGGCGAGCATTTTGTCAGGGGGTTATTACTGTCAGCCACCAGGTGGTGGTGTGACACAGGTGAAATCTAGAGCAGCATTTCCTAGGCCTTATGGTCCAGAGGTACGATACTTGCTTTGGGCGAATCGCAACTGCAAGTGACCTGGGTTCGATTCCCAGTGAGGCCCATATTTTTTGGAAACATTTATGACCCATCAAGCTATTTCAACTACGCCCAAGAGACTAGTACCGCTACTGTGTTTTTTTTTTAAATAGTTGGCTCGTCTCATTGACAGTGGCCAGCTAAAAATGAGAGAGGCCGGCGTGAGAAAAAGTTTCGGGAGGCCAAAGTTAGCCGCGTTATTAGTATTGGGGCCGTGTGGTTTTCCCTTGTCGCCGTCCAGCTCAGTCACCGTCCGCCTCGTTCCTTCCCTCCTTCTCCTTCCCCTCCTCGTCCACTCCACAGCGACGACCTCCCTGCCAGCCCGTTTCTCTCCTTTACCCACTTCCTTTGCTACAGGTCTCGTCGTCGCCGTAGCCGACAACGACACATGAACAGGCAGTCCACGGGGATGAGCCTGCAGCAGCGGCTCGAGGCCGTCACCGACCTCGCCGGCTTATCGCCCATCTCAGACGATGTCATCGTCACCTGTCTCCGCGAGCGCTTCATGCTTGACATCATCTACACCAGCATCGGGTCCTCCGCCCTCGTCGCCGTCAACCCTCACAAATACGTCGCTTCAAACGCCGACTCTCTCCTCCAAAAATACGCCGCAGACTATCGGGACACGGCTGAGAACAAGACCGCACTCCCGCCACACATATTTCAGCTCGCCAATAATGCCTACTACCACATGAGGCGCACAGCCCAGGACCAGTCCCTTATCATCAGGTACTGTCCCGTTTTTTTTTTTTGATCCAAACTTTCGTTTACGAATGTTGTATTCCTTTGTAGTGGTGAAACTGGTAGTGGAAAGTCGGAAAGCCGCCGACTCGCCATCAAGACGCTTCTGGAGCTGTCCGTTTCCAATCCAGGAAAGAAGGGCTCCAAGCTCGCGAGCCAGGTGCCTGCAGCAGAGTTTGTCATAGAGTCCTTTGGCAATGCTCGCACGCTCTTCAATCCAAATGCATCCCGCTTTGGAAAATACACAGAGCTTCAGTTCACCGACAAAGGGCGTTTATGTGGTATCAAGTCGCTTGACTACTATCTCGAACGCAACCGAGTGGCGGCTGTGCCATCCGGTGAACGAAACTTTCATATTTTCTATTACCTGATGGCTGGCGCATCGCCAGAAGAGCGTCATCATCTCCACCTTGTCGACAAGACTCAGTACCGATATCTCGGTCAGCGCGCTGGTGCTAGCGCTCGCTCTAACGGCGTCCGTGACGACGACGCTACTCGCTTCGAACAGCTCAAATTGGCACTCAAGTCTGTCGGGCTGTCCAAGCGACACGTTGCCCAAACATGCCAGCTCGTCGCAGCCATTCTCCACTTAGGTAATCTCGAGTTCACCGTCGACCGCGGTCGTGACGTGGACGCAGCTGTCGTTCGTAATGCGGATGTTCTCGGCATTGTTGCCGAGTTCCTTGGTGTCCAGCCTCCAGCACTCGAGAGCACGCTTGCTTACAAGACAAAGCTCGTCAAGAAGGAGCTTTGCACTGTCTTCCTCGACCCCGACGGTGCCTCCGACAACCGCGACGACCTTGCCAAGACCCTCTACTCTCTTCTTTTCGCCTGGTTGAATGAGTACATTAACCAACGCCTCTGCCGTGAGGACTTTGACACCTTCATCGGCCTCTTCGATCTTCCTGGCCCACAAAACATGACCAGCCGGCCCAATTCTCTTGATCAATTCTGCATCAACTTCGCCAATGAACGTCTGCAGAATTTCATCCAGAAACGCATCTTCGAGTCACACGTTGATGAATATCAGACGGAAGGCATCTCTCGTTTTGTCCCCTCGATGCCCTACTTCGACAATGCCGAGTGCGTTCGGCTTCTACAAAACAGGCCCGGAGGCCTCATTCACATCATGGATGATCAGGCTCGCCGATCACACAAGAAGACGGACCACACAATGGTGGAAGCCTTCGGCAAACGCTGGGGCAATCACTCATCATTCAAGGTCGGGGCGATCGACCGGTCGGGATGCCCGACCTTCACCGTCAACCACTTTAATGGCCCCGTGACTTATTCCTCTGAGGGCTTCCTCGACCGTAACCTCGATTCCCTCAACCCCGATTTCGTTTCACTTCTCCGCGGCTCAAACGTTGGTGCTGCGGACGGCGCAGAAGGGGTTGGATCAATCAATCCTTTCGTGAAGGGTCTTTTCTCCGGCAAAGCCATCGCTACCCAGGCACACCCCAAGAACGAGGATACAATCGTCTCCGCGCAGCAGCCGGTCAAGCCAATGCGTGCCCCGTCGACGCGTCGTAAGGGTACCATCAAGCGGATGCCAACGCTCCGCGAGGACGGCGCTGTCGACGAACAAGACCGGGACGAGGAAGACGTACCGAATCCTTCCTCAGGTCAAACGCCGTGTGTGGCCGGCGAGTTCAGGGCCGCCCTGGACACATTGTTCGAGACTCTATCTGAAACGCAGTGCTGGTTCGTCTTCTGCGTGAATCCCAACGACTCGCAGTTACCCAATCAGTTGGAGGGACGGAGTGTGAAGGGCCAGATTCGGAGCTTGGGCTTGACCGAGGTTTCGAAGAGGAACGTCAACGTCTTTGAGGTGGGGCTATCCCCGGACGAGTTTTGCACTCGGTACAAGGAGCCGATGGCGAAGATGGGCGTTGTGGATGGCTCGGCGGAGGAGAAGATCGAACGGACGAGAAACGTCTTGGGCTTACGGGAGACTGATATGGTTCTCGGGCAATACAAGGTAATCTTCGGGTGCCTATTTGTCAAGAACTACTAAGATTCTCATCGTTTTACTCACATATAGGTCTTCTTGTCTCATGCTGCGTTCCATTCTCTCGAGGACCGTATTCGTTCCCTTGATGTGGAGGAGCAGAAACGAAACCGCCTCCGCGATGCAGAGGCAGAAGCCGGCATCGATGTTCGCTCAATAGGTGACCCTTATGCTCCCTACGCATCCCCTGGACTCCCCCCAGACGATTACGCGGATCCGTTCAACCAAGCGTCTTCCCAGGCACACGTCCCACTCGTAGCCGACGCCTCTCCATTCCAACGCGGAGATCTCTACGACGACGAATACGAGGACCGCAAATCGTTCCGCTCTGACGATTTCGACAACCGAAGTCGACTGACATCCAATCGGGAAGAGACCAATTCCAACTACGGTTCCGACTCCTACGCGCCTTCCAGGAACATGTTCCAAAATGCCGATAAGGAAGGGTTGATGGCTAAAGAGGCTTTGGCAGGTGAGATCATGGAGAATGAGACAACGGAGGTCGTCAAGGAAACATCCGCGCGTCGACGCTGGGTCTTGCTATGCTGGCTCCTAACCTGGTGGATACCGTCTATTTTCCTCAAGTGGTTCGGCCGAATGAAGCGCCAGGACGTTCGTCAAGCATGGAGGGAGAAGCTCGCGCTTAACTTCATTATCTGGTTCATCTGTGGTTGTGCGGTTTTCGTCATCGCAATTCTTGGGCTTGTCATCTGTCCGACGGAGCACGTCTTTAGTACATCGGAGCTTGCGTCACATTCTTATACGAACTCGCCAAACAATGTCTACACCGCAATCCGCGGCGAGGTGTTCGACCTCACGCAAGTCGCGGCGACACACCAGAGAGTTGTTACCGTCATCCCTACGAAGACGGTCTTGCAGTATGGTGGAATGGATGCTACCAACTTGTTCCCTGTTCAGGTGCGTCTTTTGCTTTATTTGCTTCATTTGTTACTCATCGTCTTCGCAGGTCAGCGCCCTTTGCAACGGTGTTTCTGGTTCAGTCAGTCCGTGGGTCCAGCTTAGCTCGGCGAACACGACGGATCCCAACGCGCAATACCATGATTTCCGTACGATTACCAACGATTCACGTCCCGACTGGTACTTTGAGAGTATGACCATCATGCGTTGGAACAACCGTGTTGGCTACATGGGTTACACCCCTCAAGAGTTATCCAGCATGGCGAACTCGGGCTCTTCCCTCGGTATCTATGATGGTCTCATCTACGATATGACGAATTATGTCAACTCTGGCCCTGCTGTCAAGGGACCAAACGGTGAAACGGCTCCCGCTGGCACGGATGCCCAGTTCATGGACAGCTCCCTCGTCAATTTGTTCAAGTACAGCTCTGGTCAGGACCTCACGAAGGCGATCGATAACCTCAACATTGATTCCGGGACGCTCGCCGCACAGAAGACGTGCCTCCGAAACCTATTCCTCATCGGCATGGTGGACAACCGAAATTCGCCCCAGTGTTTGTTCTCCCAATACATTCTCCTCGCGTTGTCGGTCATGATGGTCAGCATCATCGCGTTCAAGTTCATCGCTTCGATCAACTTTGGTTCGCCTCGTGCGCCAGAGGATCATGACAAATTCGTGATTTGCCAAGTGCCTTGTTACACGGAAGGAGAGACCTCGCTCCGTCGTACCATTGACTCTCTCGCCCAGCTTAAGTACGACGACAAGCGTAAATTGATCCTTGTTGTCTGTGATGGCAACATCGTCGGTTCCGGAAACGACCGACCTACCCCCCGTATCGTGCTTGATATCCTTGGTGCAGATCCTAACGTCGATTTTGAGCCGTTGAGTTTCGTGTCGTTGGGCGAGGGTGCTCGGCAACATAACATGGGCAAGGTATACTCCGGGTTGTATGAGTGCGCGGGTCACGTCGTGCCTTATCTCGTGGTCGTCAAGGTTGGCAAGCCGACGGAGAGGTCGCGCCCTGGTAACCGAGGAAAGCGAGACTCGCAGATGGTCATTATGCACTTCTTGAACAAGGTAGGTTCGTACTCGTGGGCGTAATGCAGTGGCTCACGTATGAGGGTGGGATAGGTGCACTTTAACTCCCCTATGAACCCGCTGGAGTTGGAGATGTATCACCAGATCAAGAACGTGATTGGTGTTAATCCGACGTTTTACGAGTATCTATTCACAGTTGATGCTGATACCACTGTGGATCCATTCTCTTTGAACCGGTTAATCTCTGCGTATGTTGCGTCCTATCCTCTTCATAGTAACCATTGTTCATTCGCGCTCGTCGTCTTTTGCAGCATGGTTCACGACAAGAAGGTGCTTGGTGTCTGTGGTGAAACAACGCTTTCCAACGCCAAGCAGTCCATCATCACGATGATGCAGGTCTACGAGTACTTCATTTCCCACCACATGGCCAAGGCTTTTGAGTCGCTCTTTGGTTCCGTTACCTGTTTGCCTGGTTGTTTCACGCTTTTCCGCCTCCGTACAGCCGACACACACAAGCCTCTGTTGATCTCGAACCAGATGATCTCGGATTATTCTCAGAACCGCGTCGACACATTGCACATGAAAAACCTGTTGCACCTCGGAGAGGATCGTTACTTGACGACGCTCCTGCTGAAACACTTCCCCATGCACAAGACGCAGTTCGTCCGAGATGCCCACGCGTACACAGTCGCACCTGATGACTGGAAGATTCTGCTTTCGCAAAGACGTCGTTGGATCAACTCGACGGTCCACAACTTGGGAGAATTGATGTTCTTGGATCAACTTTGTGGTTTCTGCTGTTTCTCGATGAGATTTATCGTCATGATGGATTTGGTGTCGACGTTGATTCAGCCCGTCACCGTGGCTTATGTGAGTATATCGCTTTGGTTTTGCTATGTTGCGTTGCTCATGCGTCGTGTGGAATAGATCGTTTACTTGATTGTTTCGGTCGTTGGCGTGGGGAGCACTATTCCCATCATCTCGCTCATCATGATTGGTGCCGTTTATGGTCTTCAAGCTCTCGTGTTCATTCTTCGGCGGAAGTGGGACATGGTTGGATGGATGGTGTTTTACATTCTCGCCATTCCCATCTTCTCATTCATGCTTCCAATCTACTCCTTCTGGCGTATGGATGACTTCTCGTGGGGTGCGACGCGTGTCGTGCTCGGAGAGTCTGGCAAGAAGATTATCGTGCATGTACGTTGGGTTCGTATTTTGGGTCTGGATTGATACTGACGTGGTGGCTCGATAGGACGAAGGCAAGTTCGACCCCCGTGCGATTCCTCTCAAGACCTGGAACGATTACGAGAACGAGCTGTGGGACAAGGAGTCCAACCACTCGATCGGTTCCTGGGTTCCTCCTGGCAACCAATACAAGGAAGGCTACGCCGAGTCACGGGCTACATCGCTGTATGGACACGAGACGTTCTACGAACCCCGCAGCCAGTCTCCCGCACCATCGCAACAATTCGGCATGTTACCTCCCGTAGGATACCAATCTGGCCGTGGCACACCCATGTCGCAACTCCGCCCGCTAAGCGACGCGGGCATGCTGCACGCCTCGCAATCGATGGGAATGGGCTCACGACCACCGACCAACTACTTTGACCTGCCGTCTATACAGAGCCCGACGCAACTTGTGGATTATGGCGCGGGTGTACCAAGTGATGCAGATCTCGAACGGAGCGTCGAGGAGATTTTGCGGACGGCAGATCTGAACACGGTGACGAAGAGGGAGATCAGAAGGGTACTTGAGGAGCGGTTCGGGATGGACCTTACGTCGAGGAAAGCGACGATTAACGCTGCGATCGATAGAGTGCTGTTAAGTCACTCTTGAAGATCCTCGATGTTTGAAACCCATACGCGCCTTCGCCGTTTTCCTTCAGGTAGGGATGGACGTGTAGAATGGACCTGGTTGGATCTAGCACACAAAGTTACCCTCGAGGAACCTCATTTTTTTGGATGCTGACGCTTTTCTCTTCTTTTTATCGTGTTCTCGTTGTCTTGGACGGTCGGTCGCTTCACCAATAAGTATGACTGCGTCTTCTTTTTTCTGCATTGGCTGGACGTTCGTTGCTTGTTTTCATTTCATTTCCACTCTCCCACCCACCCTGCTTTTTACCTTTCTCTTTAATATACGCTCAGCTAGCGGCTGCTACCTACTAGTTACATCTTACACGTACTCGTGCGCACGCTCGCTCTCTCCCCATCTTTCTCGGCATCGCTCGGACTTAATGTTCTTTCTTTCTTTGCATGACAAGATTTCCACTCCAATATGTGATAATGCGAACGCAATGCAATGTGTTTTATATCTGTGCAGTCTGGTGAAATAAAATGTGTTAATGGTAACGTTTCGTGGTAGCATCCGGTGTCTATCTCATAGTTCTATCTGCCCCGAAGGTCGTGAGCATCAAGCGCGCGTATGCTCAAAATGAACTAGTAGTGTTGAATGCTTAGGAGTGTTCGAACGTGTGACTTCAAATGCTTATACGACAGCGCACGGGAAGTTGACACACTACCGATTTAGTGCCATCAGGGTAGGAATAGTGCTGGCAGTCGTTTGCAATTCCAACGGTGTAGCCTCACTGAAAACGCATGGAATTTCTCGCCATTTTCCTACTAGATACAACCATCCATACAGACTGACTCTCTTCTCGATACAACTACTTTGCACATTTGCCTCGTTGAATAGGGAATGAGTAACGGAGAACGCCTAATATGCGAAACACGGTCATCACTTTGATGAACGAGGGGCGATAGGAGTGATGCTCACTTAAGCAATGATGATATCGGCCTGGAGGTTATTGCCCTCAGCGACCGTGTAGTTGACCTCAATTTTGGTTCCAACAGTGCTCGTGACGCTGTACTCGGACAGCTGTCTCTCCCTCTGTACGTCCCGTCCCCCATTGTTGTAGTACTGCCCATTGATCACGAGAGCCGTCTCGTCGGGTAAAAGTCCAGTGACGACATCGCACCAACGCTTGTAGTTGTGCACGCCAACAGCAACGGCGATAAGTTCGCCCTTGTCTGACCTGAGGCGAAGGACGCCAGACGTGCCACTGCCACCTAGGTTGAGGGCGAGGACGCCGTTGCACTCGGACCAAGTGCCACCGTTTGCATTGTTGAAGACGGTCCGCTCAACGATGTTGAAGCGCCCGCGAGCGGGGTTGGACTGAAAGAGACGGAGGTTGATGCAGTAAGACATTCCTGAACATAGTATGCTTCAGTACAGTCGTGGTGTAAAAAGAGAAGAGACAGACTTGTTTAGCTGGTACTCTGCTGTGAGATCCTTTTTCGAGGTGGATAATGCTCGAGGACAGCTAGGGGGCTTATATACTGTTGCGGCGTTCAGAATGGGGTTTCCCGACCGTAGCACTGACTTGCCTTGCTTTGAGGCCGTCGCTCGTCGAGCTCAGAATTTGGGGTAGTCTGACGTTCATCTCCGTCACTCTATATTCCCTTCCAGAAGGAGACAGTGAGTCGGTCAGAGGAGTCCAGGTGGAGATGACGGGGGACACGTCGGGGCGTAAGATCCGCTACCGCCCATGGCAAACCGAATACGAAAATACAGTGGCTTGATCCTGTGACAGCGCCGGCAGTGTGATGCTAGACGTGAATATGAAACATCTGGTTTGGGAGGGTCTAACGCTGTTTGATGCGGATTAGACCCACCTCGAACTTGGGTCTCTCAACTTGAAGTTGTGCCATTCGTGTTCCCGCGATGTTGAAGTTGTTGTGTCCTATTTGGGTGCCAGCTGCTCTTAGGCTGTCTCAAATACTTTTCGACATGAGTCGGAGATCCTTTCGAAATCCTTCGCGGCGGAGAATCATAGCGCGATCAGTGATACCACCCATCGGTAATGTTTGAAATATACAGCAACTTAGCCCAGGACACCATTATTCGAGTACACAAGTATACTCAGGTCATAAAGTTAATGAAGGTTCGTTCCTCAAGCCAAGGCTGATGTGTACTAGGACCCCTGGGTTAACTAGCGAGGCCATCAGTGCAATGAAGGGGACCAACCACATTTTCTCTGCTGTTTGCGTTCCCACTCCACATCATGACTGGACTTCTAGTTTTCTTCCGACTGGAGTATGATCGAGTCATCAATTCACGATTACGGTCACCCACCACTGAGATTCATCCAGTATATGTTGTCACTACTGCGTTATTCTAGCGTCTCACGAAATAGCCACCACGACACATACTGCTGATTACGTTCTTCCCTTGGACCCCCTTGCGAAAGTTGCACGAATAACTGTTGAATTTCTCGTTGCTTCATCTCCTCCAAGTGATTACTTTGGTATGGCACAAGTGGCCACCGTACCAACGATGGAAGATCCAGTCACGCTCTTTCACTCTAGATGAGCGTAGAGGCGCTCTGTTCCCCCACCTTCGCCGTTCTTCCGTGACTCCACAGGCTAAGGACCGCCGGCGCTGTCACAGGATCAAGCCACTGAGTCTTCGTATTCGGTTTGCCATGTATAACGGTGGGCGGTAGCGGATCTTACGCCCCGACGTGTCCCCCGTCATCTCCACCTGAACTCCTCTGACCGACCCATTACCTTCTTCTGGAAGGGAATCTAGAGTAACGGAGATGAACGTCAGACTACCCCAAATTCTGAGCTCGACGAGCGACGGCCTCAAAGCAAGGCAAGTCAGTGCTACGGTCGGGAAACCCCATTCTGAACGCCGCAACAGCATATAAGCCCCCTAGCTGTCCTCGAGCATTATACACCTCGAAAAAGGATCTCACAGCAGAGCACCAGCTAAGCAAGTATGTCTCTTCTTCTCTTTTTACACCACGACTGTACTGAAGCATACTATCTTCAGGCATAACCATGTCTTACTCCATTAACCTCCGTATCTTTCAGGCCAACCCCGCTCGCGGGCGCTTTAACATCGTTGAGCAGACTTGCTGGAACTATGCCAACGGCTGCACTTGGTCCGAGTGCAACGGCGTCCTGACCCTCAACCTGGGTGGCAGTGGCACATCTGGCGTCCTTCGCCTCAAGTCGGACAAGGGCGAACTTATCGCCGTCGCTGTTGGCGTACACAACTACAAGCGTTGGTGCGACGTCGTCACTGGACTTGCGACCAACGAAACAGCTCTCGTGATCAACGGGCAGTACTACAACAACGGGGGACGGGACGTACAGAGGGAGAGACAGCTGTCCGAGTACAACGTCACGAGCACTGTTGGAACCAAAATTCAAGTCAACTACACGGTCGCTGAGGGCAATAACCTCCAGGCCGATATCATCATTGCTTAAGTGAGCATCACTCCTATCGCCTCTCGTTCATCAAAGTGATGACCGTGTTTTGCATATTAGGCGTTCTCCGTCACTCATTGCCTGTTCAACGAGGCAAATGTGTAAAGTAGTTTCATGGTGAAGAATCAGTTTGTATGGATGGTTGTATCTAGTAGGAAAAATGACGAGAAATTCCATGCGTTTTCAGTGAGGCAGTATTTCCATAGTCTCCTGAGCTATCAACAGTACTTATAGCTTGATGCGTGATGACAATCCTACCCCCGCTCGGGTATGATAGTCTCATCTTTCATGGGCTTACCAGTGAAATCAACCGTGCATTCGGTCTTGATGTAGCTCCGATAACCAACTTGGAGCGTTCATGATGATACATTCACTTACATGGCGAAATAACAAGCAAGATACTACCAGACGTATGAAGCATAAATTTAGCCTACTACGTCGTACAAATGCTGCGATACACAATCATTAAGCAAATTAGTGGAGGTATCCATGTCCTATAACTACGGTAACACGCTAATGAGTCGGCGAGCACGATCTAGACCGATACGAAGCTGCTTTGATCGAGGCGGACCGGGGTGGACGCCAAGCTCAGCGCCAACCATTCACCCTCTCAACGTTGGATGATTTGGAATCAATTCAATAGTTGTCAACATTTCTTGCGACTCCCAAGCCAACTTGAAGGGTCTAAGCTCAACTGAGTAGGTTTTTACTCTTCGGTGAGGTAAGCAGGTATTTTCGAGAATCGAGAACAGGAGCATATTCCGTCGACTATCGTGGTTAACATTGCGACGTATCACACCCGAACATACCACTTATACAGCCGCTGACCATCTGTGGGTCATTGGTGGAACCTTTGTAACGTTTAGCAATAACAAACCTTATGTTTCCAAAAATTTCGTTGCGAGACGTTGTAAGTCATTCGCGGGAAGTGATCAGATTGGCGCTGTATTGCACTGATAAACATCAATAGCTTCATGTCGTTTTTGGTTAGACACAATACGAGTTTGAACACCGTGACCGTATCGTTGAACCCGCTACCCCATTTGCGAATCTTGCAGTCGATTTCCTGTGATCAGAGGATGTCAATTGCGCAGGAGTCCCATTTTGATCACACTCGAAGAGTCAATGATGGCTGAGTCCTGGCAGCTTATTTCCGTAGCCTTACCTCTGTTTGCTTTGGCACATAGGTATTCCATCACCATGGCACTTCCATCGCAGTCACTACGTACCCCCTTTTGGGTTGACGTTCACGTTCAGGCTACAAGAATACCGCGGGCCGTGACTGAGTGTCCATGGCTTCCGGATAAATTGCCTACGAGTGATGTTCGAGCTGAGTCACTTCAAGGTTTCACAAGTCTAGAGGAGTCTCTCAGGTCGGGCATCCTGACAATTCCCAATTGACTTGCCAAGGGAGGTATTTTTTTGGATCTCCGACTGTGCAGGTGCATATGATCCGACTGTCAACACGGAGAAACTTTCCGTGGCCTTTCATGACAACAGCATTATTGGTAGATGTCAATCATACCTTGATTGATTCTAGGTCACTGACTTATTTAGGGCTTCCCAACCCTCGGAATCATGATGATGTGATGTACCGACCCATACGACAAAAGATAATCAAATTAATATATGTTATGCCTAGGGCCGATATGTAGGTGTCTGGTCGGTGCCGCAGTCTGACGTTCATATCCATTATTCTAGATTCCCTGCCAAAAGAAGACAACAAGTCGGTCGGATGTTGTCACTTCAGGCCGCCGCTGGTCATCCATAAGGTTCACCACGGTATGGTGACACCGCGGTATACTGCGACCCGTTGTGGCGGTGCGAGAGCACAGACACATACTAGAACACACAAGGATCCAACAACACCACATGCAGCGGGGTTGTCCTCACTCTGGCCTCTCCAGTACCCGTGGGTATGATCATTCAAGTTGGCTGGGCACTGTGTACGGCCCATCCCGGAATGTGAGGCTGCCTTCTTTGTATAATACCTTTTGGATCGGCTTCCCCTACGGTTTACAGCTCGCTACAGGATCCACTTACCATCGGTAGTGTTTGAAAATACTCAGCCCAGGAGGCCATTATTCGGGTACACAAGCATACTCAGGCCATAAGTAATGAAGGTCGTCTCGAAGGCTGGTACTATGTCCCCTTGGTTGGTTAGCGAAGCCATCAGTACAATGAGGACGACCAACCAACTTTCTCTGCGGCTTGCGTTTTCACCTCGCATCACGACTTGACTGGTTTTCTTCTGACTGGAGTATGATTGAGTCATCAGTTCATGATTCTTTTCACCCACCAATGAGACTCGTTTATATGTTGTCACTACTGCACTATCCTATTAGCGTCTCAGAAATAGCCACGACTACACATACGACTCATTATGTTCTTTCCTTGGGCTATTTTGCGAACGTTACATGGATACTATGCTGGATTTCATTTCCTCCAAGCGATTACTACTTTGGTACAATGAGGTATTAGGTGGCCGCCGTACCAAAGGCTATCCTTCATTGAGCCCAGCTAACTCTCGCCCCTGGGCTTTGCTAACGTGACTTACTGGAGCACATGACTACCGCCTTGTCCTTGCTTCTTCTTCGCCCGTTCATTCGCCGCCTTCTCAAGTCTTACCCTCTCATATTCAATCTTCTCTCTAATTCGTTCACTATTCTCAAGACATCGAGGCACCTTGTGCACTGTCTGCGCTTATGTAACATAGCACAGATGCTCATCACTGAACTCATCGAGTCTGATACTTACGCCTGAACCTCCGCAGTCCGACTTCCCAGAATGGCCGGCCTCCCATCTCTCTCTTCCCACTAATTCATTTGCCACCCTTGTGTGAAACCTACGGCCATGTCAGGTAGTCACTTTACTCTTGCGCAACTCTCGTAACTTGCCGGTGATGCATTGATATCGATAAACGGAAGCGATAATGGGTAGAACTTGGGTCAATAAACACCGTTGCACCCTTCTTGCTGACAACGCTTTCAGCCGTGTAGCAGGTTTCTATCAGACTGTTCTACTCGAATTTCATCCGGATTGCTTGGCTAATGCGAATAGGTGATGCTCCGTGTTGTGGCACGTTCATTCGGTCAGGATGGACATCCCCCGAATATTCTCGCTAACAATTTGGACGACCATTAGTTGACTTGCATTATCACGAATTATCAGCGCAGGAAGAGCAGTGTAGTTGGCCCGGATTCATGGGCGTTCTATGAGAGAAACGAATTGCTCCACAAGCACGAACCGTAAACCTTATCAACCATGGTCAATGGCATTGTCTCGGTCATTTCGGAACCCGGATGACAACTTTGTAGGGCACTGGTACCCACAAGCAACATCGAATGCCGCCTCCCAGACCGGTCGCTCATGAAGGTTTCATATTCGGTTTGTCAAGCATCGGACTGCGGGCGCTGTCACAGGCTGAATTTTCGTATTCGGTTTGCCATGTATAACGGTGGGCGGCAGCAGATCTTACGCCCCGACGTGGATTCCGTGATCTCCATCTGGACTCAGAAAAACGGAGATGAATGTCAGATTACAGCCCCAGATGCTGAGCTCGACCAGCGACGGCCTGGACATCTGACCGAGTCGCTGTCTTCTGGCAGGGAATCTAGAATAACGGAGATGAACACCAGACTACCCCAATTCTGAGCTCGACCAGCGACAGACTCAAGGGAAGGCAAGGTCAGTGCTATGGTCGGGCAATCCCATTCCGAATGCCGCAACGGTATATAAGACCCCCCTAGCTGTCCTCGACCATCATCTACCGGAACTCACAGCAGAGCACCAGCTGAACAAGTATGTCTCTTCTTCTCCTTTTACACCACGACTGTACTGAAGCATACTATCTTCAGGCATAACCATGTCTTACTCCATTAACCTCCGTATCTTTCAGGCCAACCCCGCTCGCGGGCACTTCAATATCGTTGAGCAGACTTGCTGGAACTATGCCAACGGCTGCACTTGGTCCGAGTGCAACGGCGTCCTGACCCTCAACCTGGGTGGCAGTGGGACGTCTGGCGTCCTTCGCCTCAGGTCGGACAAGAG
>JBBPRF010000123.1:0-56040 GCA_038092875.1 Lanmaoa pseudosensibilis
GATGTCCTCCGAATTTATGAAGAGATTCGCCTCCCAGTCGCTCGTTCTGTAGCGAGCCTTTCGTTATCGACTGCATGGATGTACCCATTCATGGAACCGGGGTACTATGATGGGACGAGAAAGGAGGAAGAACTGGATGAGAGGGGCGTCAGTGCGTATGAGAGGGAGGGCATGGAGACGATAAAGCAGGAAATTCTCAGACGGTGGGATTGGATGAGTGAGTCGAGCGGGGCTCTCCAGGCATGGAAAGACGCAGAATCGAGATTGCGAGCGTTGGGCGATTAGGACTCACTTCAAACACACTTGCGCTCCTGGTCATTCTTTTTCATGTCTCGAATAGTTGTGTTGTAGATGAGTGCCATCAGTGGGTATACATATATGTAAGCCTGTGTTCGTTGATCAATAGATTCGCTCCTTCGCCCGTAGACGTCGCCTCAGAGTCTCTCGGGAGCTCGTGTACAAGATCGTCTGTCAAAATTCGGCCGCACTCGATCCAGAGAGCGGCAAGAATAATCTTCTCGCAGTGGCCACTCGGCTGCGAACAGTTTTGCGATGGAACTTCCGTGACTAAATCTCATGCAAGTCACACACGGGATGGATTTATTGAAGCCAGATGAAAAAAATGAGCATCGCAGAACGGTTTAATATTCTACGCGCGTACGTGGATTATGCACATGAAAACTGTCCGGGGTAAGTATCGTGACAATGTGTGGTGCTGTGCCTTTGTAATACTCGGCGTTGAAAGGGCGGGATCGATTAGCTGGTAACTCGGTATGATATGCGACGACCCGTATGACAGAAAGGCTGACACAAAAACGCGTGAGTTGCAAAAGAAGACGAGTAGAAAGTGACCACGCACCATAACAAGCATAAAAGTCGAACGGGAATGAAAAGTAAATGAACAGCAACGACAAATTACTTTTTTGATTTCTTAACCAGCATTTCAGATCTCAAGTGTTGACATAGCTAACATCATCACGCCCGCGTCCGTGGATAAATCACGAGGCTCACCAGACGACGCGTCCTTCCTCCGCTCTTCCGAGAGCGACTTCTATACCGACAGTGAACTCTGACCCAGCCTGTTCAAAAACCACCTCTTTCCCCGTCCTTCCCAGGATGGTTGCATTCATGTTTTTCTTGCTCGCCGGAATGGGCGAGTGGACGTGCGCATATCTAGGGTAGTATTCGTGTGGCGCCGGAGTCGCTGTTATCACCAACGGGCCATCGGGAGGAGGCGAAGCATAAGCTTGCGACAAGTCCTCAAAGTGTTCGTCCCTGTGATTAAAAGAAGTGCGACGGGTCTTGTTCGTGCCAGAATAGAACCTGGGCGTGGGCAATGAAACCGCCCTGGGTCTTGGAACGAATGGAGGATTGGAAGTGAACGGAGGTCGGGACGATGACGATGACGACGACTGTGGCGACGAGGAAATGGACAACGACGAGAGTGGTTGCAGCAACAACGCAGAAGCATCTAATCTCTCTTCGTCATCGTTCGCTGCAGTGGAAACGCCCGCACCGACAGTAGCTTGATAAGATGGTGGAGGGGTACTAGGCCGGAACATCGGAAGGGCAGGAGACGAGGGTGCCGAAGGCGCAGGGGAGAACACATACATGCTCGTAGTACGCGTACGCGGCCGCGACGGACAGAAGTAGAAAGGATCGTCCTCGTTATCTGTGAGTCCTTCTGCATGTCCAC
The DNA here is from genome assembly GCA_038092875.1 of Lanmaoa pseudosensibilis. Lineage (NCBI taxonomy): Eukaryota > Fungi > Basidiomycota > Agaricomycetes > Boletales > Boletaceae > Lanmaoa > Lanmaoa pseudosensibilis. Next base: position 1,697 of record JBBPRF010000123.1, read on the forward strand.
ATTCGGATTCCTCAGCTGACACAGAGACAGGCACCGCCTGCGGGAAACCAACGGCATTAGCCTGGACGGGCTCGAACAAATCCTCCCTCTCGTCCTCGCAAACTGGAAATAGCTTCGTAACGCTGTCAGCAAAGGTCACTCGTGATGTCCTCTTGCCTCGTATCGTTTCCGTGCTATGCACTGAGTTGAGGATACCGTACTTGCTGGAAGTAGATTTTTGCCCATCATCTGCACCCCAGACATACATCGCAAGTGGCGAACTCCGCACCGGTACTCCAAGGGACAGACCAGTGGGCACAATTGGTCCGCGCACTTGCGGAACTCCCGTCGAGGGAGAAGTGAGAGTGAGACCAGGAGGCCTCCTTAACGACTTGATTGTCGAGAAACTGCCATCCCACTCCTTCCGCGCAGAGCAAGAGGTAGGATATGGAGCAAAAATCTTGATGCCTGAGCTCCAGGCACGCCGTTTTGCTTTGATTTCGAGGGACTTCTCCGCTTCAGCGTCCATCCACCCGTTCTTCGCTCCGATCGACGTCGCCCTGAAAAGCCTCCACCCCTCCTCAAGAGCCCGGCTCCGGACAATTTCGAGTGCGGTGCAAATCCGCTCCAGATAGGCAACACGTGAAGCAATAAACTCGTCGACTTGTGTATCTCTGTAGTCAAAGTCGTGTAGGCTCGAAAAACGGGGTGTTGAAGGTGTTGGAGGGCGCGACGCCTGGACATGCGTTGATGGCACGCTCGAATATTGGGCCGAGGCATTTCGAGAGCGAGGGCGAGATGAACTGATTCTAGACACCAAAGGTGGCTGGGAAGCAGAGCGGGTTGCATGTTGAGCCGAGCCCTGCCGTATCTGGGCAGGCGGGGCCAGGGGAAGAACATCTCCATCCTCAGGAGTCCGGAGAGATAACTGGCTGTCATCTGACTCTCCATCATCGTTAACATCGGAAGGGGTAAGAGGACACCTCGACACGTCAAAAGCCGTGTCCGCCAATCTACTGCCATGGTCATCGCCGTAATCAAGGCCAAAGTCCGCCTGATGTAAATGTCCGTCATCAAAGCTTAACGAACGGCCACCTATGCCAGGGGTGCCATGACGGCCCATATGACTGAGCTCGAGTGTAAGTCGTTCGTTATCGTCCCAATCATCGCCGACCGTGAAATGTTCTTCAAGAAGGTTGTCGTTATGACCGTCATACTCGACTGCAAAAACATCAGCCTCGTCGGAGGACCTGAAGTGGTGGAGATATCGAACACCCCATTCATCCGCTGCGACATTGATTAAGCGCAAACTCTGGAGATACAGGACTTCCTTACCTTGCTCTCGGCGGGGATAGACGACTTGATCAATGTCTTCCGCGTCCAACATATCCGGAAACGGGGATGGAGCATGGCAACGCCACTGCTCTGACTCGCAGTCATCACTGCGGTGCCCAAAGTCAAGAGCATTTCTACCTTCACTTTGAGTCCTCCTGTGCCCGTTCCTGCCTGCCCTTGTACCGGTGACGCCAAAGCCACGAGACCCGACAGTCTCAATCGATTCTAATTCCGCCCGAACTTCACTGGCCATAGCAATCAAAGTCCATTCGACATACCCGGCTGCAGGTAGGTGTTGAGGGGTGAGAGCTGTTACGATGTGGCGTCTCCAGACATCAATGAGGGTTGCTCGGGCCCGCCGGCGAAGAAATTCTGGATCAAGTTGTGCTGAAGCAAAGCTGGTTTTTCGAGGAGAGATTGGAGAAGTCACGCGACCGGCGACAGGGAGAGGAGGAAGTGGGGCTGGTGGTGGCCTAGAGGGCGGAGGGGGTGGTGACGATGAAAGCGACTTGGGAACCAGCGATCTGTTGACTCGAGAATCAAAAGGAGAACAATTCTTTCGAAGGATGAACATACGATATTAATGAAAACAAAAAAGACCGTTGCCTCTTGTGCTTCCCTGATTTTGGAGGCTTTGAAGGACCACCCCCAAATGGATGATCTTCTGCGCTACCGGCCGTGCTTCCTGGACAGGCGCTGCCTTCCATGCTGTTTCGCTGGCTTTCAGGCTCGCTGCAGCCTTTGACATCGACGACGACACCCAATAACATTCGAACACAGTCCGAATTCATAGGGACGCTGATTACCCGTCCATCGACGAACCTGACCACAAATTCTTTTTGTGGGATGTCCATAGACACTTGGAGAACGCGAGCGACCAAACCAACTGCTCGATCAAGTACGTGAATGCTCGACGGAGGCTTGAGCTGCAGAATGGAAGTAATAAGTTGCAATTGTGATGACCACGCAGCAGGAAGGGTCGCGCTGGGGCCAAGATCATGCAGGGGGAGGACATTTGGAAATGTCAGGGCGTAAAGAATTGTGGGATGAGGTGACGGTGGGACGAGACGGATTAGCATCGCGTAGCTGCATGCAAGAGATTAAGAGGCGGGGTAGTATAAAGTCTAAAGAGAAGAAGACAAAGGTCCTCGCGGACGTCGTTGACTTCCAGCACAAAGGGCAAAACCCGCTCGCCTCTTGGTTTTCTGTGGCCAATACGTGAGTTTACGTTAACTGTTTTACCGGACATTGAGCCCGAAGGAACAGTAGTATGCTAAACGGTGATTCAGGTCGAGCTAAGTAGAAAGATCAGTTTACAGGCGGGTGCACAAAAGCGTACTAATTGATAACATTGCCAGATAGATGCTCAGTATGGCTGCAGTGCATTGGAGACGGCGAGCGAGTCAGTCACACGCGTGTTACAACCACGTCACATTGAAGGTATTGCCCAGAGGACTACGGAACGCACAGGACACAGCACATGGAAACATCCAACGCTCCAGCAAAGAAAGTCGCCACGTTATATTCATGTCTAACAACCCGAGGCACTCCACAGCAGACCCAAGACGCCACGTGTTCAGTCGATCATCGAAAGTTCAGCACAGGGATGTGACACGCGTTGGCGCTGCCATTGGTCTCGTCAACCACAACACTCGACCGTGTGTCACAGCAAAAGAGGAGAATCGGGTAGGGCATCGCATTGAGACGTTTCTGCCACATGCATAGTGAAATCGCAGCACGCAGCAAAAGTGAGGCACGATGACAAACCTATAGTCACATCGGTTTTACCAACACCATTTATACCGGACGCGCACGCGTGTAGGGTTAGAGCATACTTAAAAAGCCTACCTTTACCCCTCGCCACATTGCATTCCCTGTTGCACCATGGGTGGAAACCATAGTCAGCCCAAGGATCACAAGGAAGAGCGCAAGGTGAAGCGCTCTCCGACGCTGCCAACGCTGTTCGGCAAGTCTCCATCGCGGCTGAACCTGCTCGGTCTGGGTAGGCGGTCGCCGCAGCCACCAGCGACGCCAGTGACCCCACAGGCTGCCATGGTGGTCGAGCTCACCGCTGAGCAAGGCACAGCATCCCCGGAGGCATCGGTGGCGGACCCGGAGTACCGGCCGGAAGTGGCCGTTGAGGTGAGTCTATCTCCACTCTTTATCTGGACTCGGCCCTGATTGCTCTTCTGCTGTGGCCGGTTGCACCCCCGTCATAAATACGCTTCTTGCTTCCTCGCTTCCTCCCATCTTCTCTCTCTACAACCGCAATCATCAGGACCAGGAGTCCGACGTCGTGATCGCCATGCCCCAACAAGCCTCGACGGTCCCCTGCCAGGTGAGTTGATTGAATCACCCTTGCAACCAATTGTACCAACCGTTGATCTCTCGCGTCTTGCCCTCGTGATACGAACCGATGGCGCTGACAACGTTTTCTCGACCTGGCTTGGTGGATTCTAGTACCGCACTGGCCGTACCCTCGGTAGCGGCACGTATGCAATCGTCAAGGAGGCGATCCATATCAAGACCGGGCAATACTACGCTTGCAAGGTCATCAACAAAAAACTCATGGAGGGGAGGGAGCACATGGTTAGTACCCCCACAGTTCTCATCGATGCTGTAATCTGCCTGTGGGGCTGCGGGGTCTCCTAGTTCCGCAGTGCTGTGGACAATCGCGTCCACATACTCTCCCTGCGCACACTTGTCTCCCGTTCAATCCTCGTGGTATCATTGATCAGCACTTTTAATGCGCGCTGATCGTAACATCATACCTGATTCGGCCTGATTTTATGGGCGCAGTCTTCTTGGCCTACCCTGAACCCTTGAATTTATTTACGGTTGCTCATCAATGGTCCCTTAGGTCCGTAACGAGATTGCCGTACTAAAGCGAGTGTCCATTGGTCACCCCAATATCGTCACATTGCATGATTACTTCGAGGTGGGAATCATCCACAACCAACTGGAACTCGACGTTCATCATCACGTAGACTGCTCATAATCTGTATCTTTGCTTCGACCTCTGCACAGGCGGCGAGCTCTTTGACAGCATATGTGCAAGAGGCCAATATACCGAAGCGTGAGTGTCACTTTTGTTCAAGCGCGTTGAAAATCTCATCTAGCGACGCAGTGACGCTGCCGGGCTCATACGTACCATTTTTGGTGCAGTCAAATATATCCACGACTGTGGTATTGTCCATCGTGATCTGAAACCCGAAAACCTCCTTTTCCTTTCCAAGCCTGAGAAGACGTCAGAGATCATGATTGCTGACTTTGGGCTCAGTCGTGTCATGCCGGACAGTAAACTCAGCATGCTTACGGAAGTCTGCGGGACGCCTGGCGTAAGCTCGCTTCTAATCACGCGTTTCAGCTCGCTGAAATGTTCTACAGTACATGGCACCAGAGATCTTCAAAAAGAGTGAGCCTTTCCTGGAACATCGTCTAGCATTCGCTCAGGTTTGATGTAGCTGGTCACGGAAAGCCCGTCGATGTATGGGCCATGGGTGTTATCACGTATTTCTTGCTTGCCGGCACGTGTGGTCATTCATACGTGTCCGCGGAGCCATCTAATATCCACTGCTAGGCTATACACCATTCGACCGTGATACCCAGAGGCAAGAAATGGAGGCTATCATTGCGGGTGACTACCGCTTTGAGCCAGGTATGCCTCTAGGTACTTCATGGACTACGCTTCACTGACCCCTCGCAGAGGAGTATTGGTGCAACGTGTCGGAGGCCGCTCGTAGCTTTGTTTCCGCCTGCCTAACGGTCGATCCGGATGCACGTCCAACAGCTGATGAAATGCTCCAACATTCATGGCTCACTGCGGAAGTCCCGCACTTCGTAGAGGCCGAGAACGGTGAACCAACGGACTTGCTACCACACGTCAGAAAGGCATTCAATGCAAGGAGGACGTGTACGTTCTATCTCCGTTTCGTCCAGCTAAAGTGTACATTGACGATTCCATCGATCCGCGCAGTCCGTAAAGCCGTATTCACCATGATGGCGATGAAGCGCATGTCGATCCTAGCTCACCACCTCACACCCGAGCACCGCCAACTCAACGAGGACGTGTACCAGTTCAAACAAGAGTCCGAGAAAGAGAGTCTCGAGCACGCGGATGTTCTTCATCACCACAACTCAGAATTGCTCACTCAGGACGGCGTAGCCTCGCACCCTAGTGCGAGTTCCGACAGTACCGTGCAGCTTCAAGTCGAGGAGAGAGCCTCATCTGTCAATCAGGGATTTGCAGCAACTGGCTCTGGACCGTCGCCTGTCCGTGCTTCCTCGGTCGTCCCTGCAGAGACCTCCAATGAGAGCAAGGAAGTCACAGAGAAGCTGGCATCAGTGAGTTTAGCTGCCAGTGCAAAGGTAAGCGGTGCAGCCAAGCGCGTTTGATTCCTTCCCCGTCATTCCGCGCCTGTTTGTGTGAGAGTGGACGATACTTTATTTCACCGGGTGGTTCTACTCTGTTTTTTTTTTTGGAAGCTGGTCCCACCACCCATTTTTACTTAGGATCTTTTTCTTCTCCATTTCATTATATATCTCGCATTCGTATGCTTAATAAACGGTCTGTTTTTGGTTTTGGTTTTTAACAGAAGGTCTTCAGCCGGTTCACGAGGGGCGGCAAGTAAACGCCGCGACTGGATCTTCCGGCACAGGCTTGGAATGCATCGATGATAAGTAGGGGGGTCCCGGGTGCTTCGCAGATGGGTGCCGGTGAGTCCCAAGGAACGATAGATGTATCTTTGACATACATTGTATATCCGACGACCTGTACACATATTCATGACCCGCACAGATATCACTGATCGTATACTTGTGGCTCTTTCCTACTATTAGTATCATCGTCAATTACGTTCTTCGAAGGTCTCCGTGCTTGAGGGGGCCTCAGACACACATTGAAACCTGTGCCTTACTTATACCGCTTGAAGGACTTTGCCAGACCGCACAATCATACGAAGAGTACAATGCATTCATAAGATTGCCCATATATATCGATAATAACAATGCAGTTAGAACAAATGATGCGATGAATATAACGGAGAATATGATGAAACCCATAAGCATACACCTAAATAACATGCATAAAGAGAATAACAATGATGCGATTAGGGCAGAGAGTACTCGTAGTAGCGATGCCATGTCCGATGCCGAATGCAAGAAACAGACTCGGACGCGTCCCTCACAGCCGCTTACCAGTCGAGATGGCGAGCGCGATAATGAGGACTTCCCACGCCACGTCGAGCGCGCACCAGAGTTTTTCGTCGTCGATGCCCAATGCGCATGCGTTCCGCCACAGGCCGTTGACCGCCATCGCGTGTGTGAGGAGGGTCTGAGCACTGTGGCTCGTCGCGAGCTTGCTGGCGAATTGTTGGAGGAGACTGAGAACGCGCTCGCTGGTGGGATCATCGCGATAGAGTGGGAGGGGTGGTGGACTGGGAAGGAGGGAAGCCAGTAGGTGGTCAATGCGCTTCGTGTAGAGGAAGGTGGAGAGTTGGGGGAAGACTTCCGGTGCGGGGATGCACAAGGGCACCACGGGCACGGATACGGTGGATCCGGCGACATCGGGGCGAATGACGTTGGATGTGGGGAGGATAGGGAGGTTCGCGCAGTGAGTCGCGAGAATGATGTTGTGGATGGGGAAGAGAGTGACACGGCGTTTGGTGGCAGCGGGAACATGGCGAGAGTACACAGCGAGCATGTGCGTTGGCATATCGGAGGAGAGATCGTTGATGACCACCGAAAGATCCTTGGGGAGAACATTGGAGACAGGTTCGGCTTTGACGCCTGCAAGGACCTGAAGCATGCTATAGGGGTGAAAATGAGCGACTGAGGGTTACTCTGGGAATCGGCTGGACTTACTGAGGTCCAAGGCACTCAAGGCCTTCGCGGATGTAGTGGAGTTCCGTGTCTGCCAACTCGGGCGCGACGGACGTGACCGTTTCTTTCGCGATGTCGCGGATGGAAGGACGAGAGAGGTATCTCGGGAGGGTCACGTTGGACATGGAGACAGCAGAAGCCGAGTCCGACATTTCTACATCTGGAGAGGAGCGGGGAAGCTCGATGTTGATCAGGGAGGGCTGGGACTTTATGGTGCTCTTGTGCTTGGCGTGCCCGACTGCATATCGAGGGTGGTGAAGTCCACCCGCGGATCGAGCACGGCGGCGGCGGGAAGCACCCTGAATGCCACCTCGGACTTTGGACTTTGCATTCGCAAGTCTAGCGGTGGGAGGGGTATTTTCCTCATCGAATCTGCGAGCGAAGTTGGAGGATTGAAGGACCATGATGATGAAGCTGATGTGAGTGATGAAGCGACATCGGGATGGGTTCTTATATAAAGCAGGAATGGGTGGACATTGGCAAAATCGTTACCTCAGAGAGCGTGACAGTCTCACCGTGACACAAATCGCAATCAACGAAAATTACTGCAAAAGGAAATAAACTCACATTTTCTCTTACCTTATACGGCAATTTTTGGACCTACATGGACCCACAGATTGCTTGCAATCCATCACGATTACATACACCATGTCAACAAGGCAAGTGCTCCATTCTTGTCGCCTTCGCGGGTTGTGGTCTTTCGGATGGCCTTGTTCTGCAAGTCATCATTCCAATGCAACAATTGTCAACAACTTGAAGCACGCGGTCGTGGTACCGCCATCTCGTGTGTAGGGCACGTGCCAAGTACTCGATAGAGGGCAATGTTCGTGTGCCAGCTTCCGTGCAGCGACAGCGTGTCGCAGCTTGATAAACACCGACACAATCCATAGAGGATGGGGTCAGAGCCTGGTCGCGTCACACTGACTTTACCATCTGAGGGGCCTGTTGGCACTCTGCGGTAATAAAGAGGGCCCGGGCGACGTCACCCTCGAAGGGGTAGGTAGGTACCCGGCCAGATTTTTCTACTGTCAGTCTCGTCCTACCGTAGCTTACCTTGGGTATGCAACGTCAGTGAACTCCCTTGTGTGTATCACTTTGGATGATTGACGCTGTGTACACCTATCATCCATTAAACGGAGCGAGGTAAGTGGCGCTCAGAATAGGCCGTGAAACTGGGTAATCAGCTCTTTGCTGTGTCGCGCTTTGCAGATATCCAACAGGTCGGAGGCGAGGTGAGTATGGTGCTCTGGATGATTGCATATCTGTACACTTGCCGTCCATAAAGTAGGGGGTGGTGGACAAGGTGAGTGGCACTCAAGAATGGACCGTGGAGCCAAGTAATCAGCTCTTGACTGCGTCGCGCTTTGCAGATGTCTATAAGTACAGCGAGTACAGCGACTGTCTGGACAATTGACTGTCCATGCATGCACTTACCGTCCACTGAGTGTGGGGTGGTGGCCAAGGTGGGTGGCACTCGAAAATGGGCCGTGAAGCTAGGTAATCAGCTCTTGGCCGCGTCGCGCTTTGTAGATGTCTGCAAGTACGGCCAGTATAGCGAGTATAACGACTGCCTGGATAATTGACTACACACACTCATCGTCCATTGAGTGGGAGGTGGTGCTATGGTGAGTGGCACTCGAAATCGGGCCTCGAAGTTGAGTGACCGGCTCTTGGCTATGTTGTACCTCTGCAGTAGAGGTTCAGCAAGCAAGGAGACTGTCTTCATCCAAGGCAAATCTATCGGGAGGAACGATGTTAGGTGAGTGGCACTGAAGAATAGATTAAATGGCGTCTCCATATTGTTAGCGTGTTAGAAATATTGTCTTCAAGGTAGGCCACAATAAATGAGACAGCGAGGGGGGAATGAAGGGGAATGAAGTGGGAAGATGGGGGAGGATGGGGGTTGACGAACCGGAATGGAAAGAGCGCAGAGGAATGTTTTCTGTTTATGGTGAATGTCATGGTGAAGATCAAAGCAGAAAGGGAGAACAAACAACCAGATACCACTACTTCGGCCTCCGGATTTAGTAAAATTCGGGGACATCTACAGCAGTTTACAGGTGAAAGGACGCCGAGACTATCGGAACATAAAATTATGACCTAAGAAAATCGTCGGTGGGGGCATGTCTCACCTATTATTCTGTTCCCTTTCATGACATGAGGCGCGTCAATGCTCGCAAAGATCACGTGATCACCGACGCGACATGGGGTCACGTGGCCTGTTCGGTCAACGCGCCTCGGTCAACAAAGTTGGACTACGACAGCGATTATCACCGCAAGACCAAAGACCAATGTCCACAACACAAATCTTGTTCAACTCGCCAGCATTAAATTCGCTGAAGCGCGACCAACTCGTCAAATTATGCAAGATTCATTCACTCAGGGCATCCGGAAAGAACAAAGAGCTCATTGAACGATTGCAGCTTCACGCAAAGACTCTACCACCCGATGATCCGTTGAGCATCGCTACTCGGAGCGATAATCCAGACGCAAAGCCCGCTCCAGATAGCGAGGACGAGACGTCCAATTACTCTAGCGACAGGAACGTGTCCATGTCTAATAATATCCCTCGACCCGGAGAGCAGTGGGAAGTGGTTATGGACACAATCACAGAAGTGGACGAAGAGACACTCAGGAGTAACCGAGGTGCCTCTGACCGTCAAGTGGACGAGTTTGGCACAAATACATCCAAAGGTCTGTCTTGCGACACCATCAATCCTGATGGCGAGAGTCCTTTCTCATCAATCATGTCAGCTTCTGTCACATCGTCTCTCAGAGCTATAGCGACTTCTTTGGGACTCAAACGCAACACGTCCAAAACTATTGGCACTACATCCTCATCCTCTAGTCTCTCCAGCAAGGATGTGGTCCAATCGTCCTCAACTCTCCCTACTTCTGATCCAAATGGTGGCTCTGAAGGGCCACCAGTAGAGCCAATCCCTGGGCAGTCAAATCTCCAGGGCCTTCCCGCTCCTTCAGACGCGCGGCTCAGTCTCTCTGAGGCACCAACTACGACCACAATCCGCCTCGTTTCAAATTCCACCAAAAATCCTGAACTCTTACTGTCTCCACCCAAACTTCAGCCATTCGCCACTTCGTTCGATCTTGTCCCTGGCACGCCGGGAGGCGCTGGATCTTCCTCAGTCCCTGTATGGCCTTTCTCTCCGGGTGGAGCTGCGCGGGAATCCCTCTACCCCTCTATCCCAACCTTTCAAGGGTTTGGTGACTTGCATAAGCAGCAGCAGTCCCCTCGGTCATACAACAACTCAGATATGGATATAGACGTAGATATGCCTGGCGGGCTACCGGTTCCGTCCATCCGCGAACCCACGCCAGAGAAGCCCAACACCAGTGCACGGTTGAACACGGGTGCAACCCCCAAGTCCACCGAGAAACCTTCCGCTGAGCCCGTTGACATCTTCTCACCTGCTTCAAAGCCACAGAATGCCTCGACTCGCTCGAGGCTACGCATTCCCAGATCCGAGCCGTTCGTGTTTGGTTCGCCACTTCCCCAGAATAACATGTCGAACCTCCAATTCCGTACAGCCGCTCAGTCCGTCCTGGACGAGATGAACAAGAGACTCACGGAAGTGGGCGTAGAGGCTGTTGACGCTAATGTCTTGGACAATCGCCGGACTACGACCGAAGAATCGATTGAGAAACAAGGAAGTGACGGTTCCCTTCGTGGTGGCGACATGTTCGAGAGGATCCATCAGAAACAGTTCGATAAGATGGATTCAATAACCTCGCATTATGCAGCGAAGCGCGGTGCTCAGAGCACCGCTTCCCAGCCTATTCTGTCAAAGAAGAGGAAATCAAGCTTGGTTGTGAAGGAGAGGAATTCGGGGGTATCGGCTGCGCGTCACCGTCCTAACGGGTCCAGGGTTGCCAGCGGTGCTTCTGTGAAGACGCTCCCTGGTGACCTCGGCGAAGAAGGTGACGAAGAAGACGAGGTCGCAGATAGGCGTTTGTCGAAGCGGCCTCGTGTTGAGCGAGAGGAATCAGATACTCTGGCACAGCTTGACGGAACCTCATTAGCTCCACAGCCTGACCCCGAGGAGGAAGCTCAGAAACAGAAGGAAAGGGAGGCAGTTCGTCGCAGGCTTGAGCATAACAAAGCCAAGCGCCGGAGCAGCATGGGGCGACCAAGCCTCGGACGTGCACCTCCCCGTGAGTATCCCTTTGAATCTCCAATACCGGGCTAATGATCCGATATGATAGCGCAAGCCAAACCCGCGCGGTTCGGTTTTTTTGCCTCTGCTAAATCCCTTGTTCAGAATGTATGGAACCGAGGTGCTGGATCCAAAGCTCCGTCAAGCATGCCTATGTCAAAGCCAGGTCAACCCAAAGAAGTGACGAAAGCACTTCCGAAAACCACGGAGGCGAAGAAATCATCTGTGATCCCTGGTTCTTCTGGTGCGCCACCTCTTGGCTCTCAAAGGAAGCGCATACCGTCTGGTAGTAGTAATACATCGGTACAACCCAACGCCCCTGGGCGCTCTACCCTTGCCGCACCCGTGGTTTCCGGTGAAGGTGGAGGGATCGTCGCGTCTACTCGCATTTGGAAATCTCCTACCCCTTCACATAATCCGCCTAGTTCATCAGCCGCCGCGAACCCGAGGTCATCGACAATAGCTGGCCATGGTCAGTCCAACAATAAAGGCGGTTCTCTCGTTGGCTTCTCGTCCTTGGGTACGAAAACTGGTCTTTCCGCAAACAATAGTCACGTTTCTTCGATGGGGGGAAAGTCTAACATCAGAACCTCAGCAACCAACCTTCAGCAGCAAGGGGCCAGTATTCCCAGGTCGAGGACCTTGTCAACGCTCATGGCCCCCACCGCTAGCTCGCTTGCCAAGACAAATAGCCACTCTCGCATTCCAGTTTCTACCGCGGCGCACAGTGAGAATACGACTTCTACCAAAGCGAGTACGAGTTCCAAGCAACGGCTTGCGATATCGCCTCAGCCCAGTGCTACCTTGGAGCAGATCACAAATAGTCCACGAAGTCCAGCCAATTCCCCTCGTCCTGCTAAGATATTCACTCAACCCCTCAGTCCACCTCCAGCACGTCCCCCCATGTCATTGACCGCCGCAGCAACAAGCATCGTTGGCCGAGCTGCCGAAGCAAAACCGTCGTCGTCGAAACTGCCTGTCCCTGCGAAAGCAAAGGTTCTGCCGGGCCGCCGACCACGAATTTCGCGTTCCAAGGTTATTGCGAAGCTGGCTTCGCAGAGAGCAGCTGGTGCGGGCTCGAGCACGAATGCTGGGACTGAGAGGACAGGCGGCAAGGTGCGTTCTAGCATGGGTGCTGAAGTGGCCGGCAAGGCAAGGCAGTCGTATGGTGGCGCGAAAGGTGGAGATGTGTTGATGAGCGCCAAGAAGCGGGTTCGTCAGAGTGAGCACGCACGGAGAAAAAGCCGCACGATTGCTGGTGAGGGACGAGGGATGGACGTCGAGTAGACCGTTTTCCTTTCTTGTTGTCAGCCTGCGATACCTTGACATTCTGTTAGTTCAATGTATGATCAGCTAATACTTTTTTTCCCTTCCTTGGGAAGTATCGTACTTTGTGTAATTTATTGTACGATATTGTGCCTGTCATCTAGCGTCAAGTTATGCTATTAGAGACCAGCGTTTTGGCACTCGGCTTGAAGGTATACGTAAAGTGATGACACCAACGTCATTTGCTCCACACCTCGTATGTACTTCAGGAATGACTTTCGTTTTTGAGTCAACGCGAGTCAAACGCGTATGTACAAATTGGATTGTGTGACTTAGACTCGACAATAAATTGGACATGTGCCAACATCATTTTATGTGGGTAAGTACCGAGAGCTTGGATAAATTGTGTCTTTTTGACTCGAGCCATCCTTGGCACTTGAACCCGCTGGACTGGCGTACGCCGTCGATTCAGACAGGGCCATGTCAACCGTGTCCATGACTCCATGATTGACGGGGAAAATGCTTCCTGTTACCGAACAAGAGCCCCTCCGAAGCCCTCGATCAAGTCATCGATCGAATGAAAAGATCTGCCGAGGATGTGTGGTGTCACCATCGACGGGGAGAGCCGAACCACATACATAAAGCCTGACATGAACCTTCGAAGGCCGGGGGAACCCTAAATAAAATTTATAAAAAAAAACGCTCATAAACTCAACCGACCTTTTTTTTTACGACAGAATTCCGTGCCACGAAAATTGAGACTACTACATACTACCAAGTAAACTTGCCTTTTTTTGAAATTTTTCTTTCGTTCAAGAATGAACAAGGGCCGTTATTCGGGTTATCGTCGAGTGGTCGGAGATACCCGAGTCCTGGCGCAGGCGCTTCAAGCCCGAGAGGTACATAGTGTGATATGATCGCGGCAGGGGAGGGGAATGCTGTCAGGCCGAGCTTCGAGCCGAGCACTCACCGTAACGTTAGCGCGGGGGGAGGTGGGCAAAAGAACGATGATGTATTATGTAGCGTATCTACTACCAATAGCAGTAACTAAGGAAAAAGAAAGCACTGAGGGAAAAAGCGAGCGTATAATTAGGAGAACGGAGCTCGATCAGTAGGGTACGTGTATCAGTAAGAGTCCTGAGTCATGATCCTCGTCCAGATGGTAGTGTCGTATACGTGCCATTTTAGGGTGAATGAAAAGAGCGTGATGGGTGCGATGAAAGAGCGCGTTAGAAGCGAGGTGAATGGTAACGTCATGTACTCGGGACGGGACTTGGGCGTTTGCATCCGACGTCAGTCGACATTCCTGCCGCTGCGGCGCGTTGTCGATTGCGCCGAGCCTCCACAGTAACATTCCACGCCGTCCGTACGATGCCCACAAACTCTGCATCCCGTGGGCCGAGAAACAAGATGTTTTTCCACAGGCCCTGATTAAACACGATGTAATCGGTGAGCTGCCTATCGCTGCACAGATGTCCCATTAATTGAGCCATGGCAGGAAGAGCAGGAAATTCACTAATCACTTCCGGTGGGAGCAAGCGGGAACAGAGTAGTTGCGAGTGTGATTCGAGGCCGAGGGCGAAGAGGAACAACAACGGCACCGAGGGGGCATGAGGGACGAGAAGCGGGACCACGGGAAGGGTGACGAATTGACCGCCAGAGCGCGGGGAGACGCACGGAATCGGGTATGGAGTTCCGTGTGGGCTTTGTGGTACGATATTCGTGCGAAAGTCTCGTACATGTAAGTCGGCGCGAATTGGGATCAAAATCGGAGAGTATGAGGGTTCCCATTCGCTCGGTGGAATATCGAAGACAGCCAGGACGTGCGACGGTATGTGGGTGTCCTTAAGGACGCGCAGATCGACGGTCGAGGGGATGGAAGCGCCGGGCTGAAGTGTCGTCTTCTCGACGTTCATTCGACGACAGAAAACGCTTTTTTCTGTCAACGAAAGGAGATACAAAGCTAGGTAAGGTGCTTACTCGAGATGATCATCTTGTGTCAGTACCAAGTGCCGGATAGGAAGTAAGCGAGACTGTTTCATCCCTGAGGTTGAAGCGAATGTGGGTCCCGACGTTGGGGGAGACGTTTGGAAAGGAGCGACGTGGAATGCTGGAATTATAGCACTAGCAGAAGGTGGAAACGGGGTCGTCAATCAGAAGGTTCATTTCCGGGATCAACCGCGAACTCGACATGTGGATTTGTCGTGAAGTGGAAGGACGGGGAATGACGGGACCGCCTAGAAACTGCGATGCACTTACCGATCGTGAAGAATGAGCGTACGTAGGCGCAATAGAGCGCAAAGAATTGGATGGGCTCCGTTAATCGGTCTTAACAGCGAACGATACGACCGTGACCATGAACGAGTGAGGGAGTGTCAAAAGAGTGTGTGAGGAAAGACCCTTCAAGATTTCGAACGTGCCCTTTTTAGGACTGCCAACGATGATGTACCGACAGCCACCACGAGGCAGATGTTAATGTGGCCCTGGAAAGAACGCGATGCGGCAACGTGAATTAAGCAACGCAGCTCTCTATAGGGAACCACTGGACGACCGAGAAGGAGAAGAATGCGGAGAGTGGGACTTTATCTTGTCCTTTATTACTTACGGGTACTTGCGAGGTCCCGAAGGAGCTGCTTTATGCTGTGAGGGCTAGATCTAGGATTCAGGAACAATCAAACCCAGTCTCAAGATCTCACTTGCATGATGACACAGTACTGGCGATCTACCTCCGCAACTTGAACTTCAAAAGTTTCCGTTGCCATCCGCTAGCCGACGTTCATACAATAACCGCTTCCGAATCGGACCCGCTGCAGCCTACGAATCAAACACTCTACCTGTCGACATGTCAGTATTCAGTTGACTCCGGAGAGGCTATCTTTGGTCATATAGTTTTGTGGTCTCACCGCCGAAATGCTATACGGGTCATCACACTGTGATATCTTCCCTGCAAAACTATCAGGTTGAATACAGCACGGGCAGTGTTTCTCATGCGCCGATGCTCACTTTTTGCGTCTCTGTCCATTCGTTTATTGGAGTGGCCAATGAGACTTTGTCACTAGACATAGCGATGGCAGCGTGATATCGATCAAGTAGCGATCATTGGAGTCCGAACAGACTCTCACACTGATCATGGACTCGGAATGGCGTGGCTAACCGTTCGACCTGCGGCCCGTCGCCGCTCAAGCCTAAACGGAACATGTACCGTACTCTTTGGACCAATGGTAGCATGTCTGTTTGCAACTACACTCCTTACTACGCATTCTACAAGAAACGTGAAGGTTCGAGGCTTCTGATATTCCCTGATCTGATTCTCCCATCCATGATCAGTTCAGTGATCGCCTTCGCGGTCCCCGGAGCATTGCAAATACCCTACATTTGGGTCAGAATGGCGACCTTACAAGCCACGAGTGACTGACCCAGCAAGTGTGCCCAGTTGTAATATACACCCCCTTTGCGATTTTCCGTGCCTCCCCAATAATTGGCCCACCACCACTGCTGACCACTGGCAGAAAACAAGCCTGGCGCTTCTCCACCGTCGCATCCCTGAATTCCGCGGAGATACTCGCCACATGTTCCCAGACGCTTTGACAGGCAGCTTGGTCCACGTCAACGTCATCCACATTCGCAGGGAGTGGCGAGTCGTCTCCCGGTCCGCATGCATAGATCTCATTATCAGGGCGGGCGTAAATTTCAGGGGTTACCAACCGTCCGCGCGGGAGGGCTATTTCAGTAAACAGAACGTAAGGTGCTATCGTTATGTCAGGCCTGGGGCGAACAGTGACGCTGTGGGCACGAGTCGCAGAGATGGGTAAAGAAGGTACGATCGATGGCGACCAAGCGCCAGCAGACAAGATGACGTGGGTGGCCGGGATGACCCTTGAAGAATCATTATTCGGGTCGCTGTAGCGGACACCGGTCACATGACCACTTTCTCGTTCGATCGTGGTTGCACTACCTTTGAGTAGAGTCACCCCCTTTTCCGCGGCAAGGTCCATCATACTGGTGGTAAAGAGATACGGGTGTACCTGTGCTGTACCATCAGGAGCAGACATTGGACTATAAGACTCGGTGAGGTGCTCCTTCACCCAATTCAGGTCATCCGGATGACCTGAACGAGCCCTTCGCGACGCAATTTCAGATGAGGTGTCGAGTCCAGCTGTCTTTTCCAAGCTCTTCCGCCTCCCACCCGTTCCGACCCCGGTGCCGACGTGGTGGGTCAGATCTTCGCCCCGTCCCTCCCAACTCCCGCAGCCAACGAACCGCCAGCCCCATCTTTCCTTCCCGTTATGTTCATTTGCCAACTTGACGTGCTCAGGGAAAGACATGTTGACGAGTTCCCGCGGATACGCCCATTGAGCGACCAGTCCGCCAGCCTTTCCAGAAGCCCCCTGGGCGACACCGTGGATCGATGCTTCCAACACAGTAATGCTGGTAGTTGAGGGAGAATACGTGGGATGTCTAGAAAGATAATAAGCGGTGGTACAACCAATTATTCCACCACCGATGATGACGATGTTGCGGTGCTCAGTTTGTGCCATGTTGATGGTTACGAGCGGGAATTGTCTGATGCGACAAAGGGAACGAGCGACCGGAACAAAGGATAGTGGTGAGATGGTGGTTCAGAATCAAGCCCACAATCCAAAAATTGCATGCATGCAGTTCTTGTCATCTGACGAAGAAACCTGGTCTCATCTCCACAGTTGCTGGCTTTGACGAGAAATCAAATCAAAAACCCCCCAGGTGGGGGTGGAAGCCAAATTGGGCAACCCTATCTTGTCATCCCATTCAGGTCGCCAATGATTGGACTGTCACGGAAATGTTTCCAAGTTCAAAAGACCATGGCGTTCCAGTGGATACAAGCTACAAAATAACGGTTCACGACTTTGTCGCAGTTGAGGGTGCGTCGACCTCAAGAACTACCCTACAGTTGGAACAAGGACGCGACTTTGCGTTTGCTTGCTCAACTAGTAATCGGTGGGTGACACCACAATCGACTACAGATTCCTCCGCGTTCGGTACGTATCGCGATCATACGCCTGCTTTGTACACTGAAAAAGATATAGCATTGCGTCGCGACAGACTCTACCAGTATCGCTTCATTCCACCGCCCTTGATAACTGCGATAAGGTCTATAAGCATTCCCGAGTGGGGCCAACCATCTCACGCGGATGACCCTGATTATTTCCTGATACAGGATCTCCAAGAGTTTGAGAGCACTGACTTCCAAACCACATTGATGCGTTCACGAACCGAGGAGGTTGAGCCATTTCGCCGCGGAAAGCGTACGCAGGATAATGGCTTGAGTGTGAACGAACCAACGAAGCGACCTCGACTTGAAATTTCTAGTATCCTGGATTTGATACCGCAGGTTTGTGCATACTATCCCAGTCAGGTCAACATGACTCATCGTTTTTAGCCACATTTCATACCAGCTCCCGGTGCAAAATTTCAGCCTGTAGATACCAGCAAAATTCCACAATATCAAAAGACACTGCCGACACCCATCACTCCATATGACGCGGCTGCAGTGAACCAGCTGTTAAGTTGCAGGTTTAGGAGGGCTGCATGGCTTATTCCTGTGCGCGGCAGCTTGCCGTGGGATGGTGCCTCCACGGCGGTAATTTTGGGGGGGACACAGGTTGCCTCGCGCTCCCCGAGTCCATGCCTGCCTTTACCTGCAGCTCAGCCCTGTGCAATAACGTGGACTCCCGACTCTTTACAGCACCTGTGGACCTTTCTCGGATCAATCCAACAAGCCAAACACTTAGGGCCGCTGTCGTTATCTTTCCATGCTGCTCCCGCGGATGCGTTCTCGACAAGGGACACCATGTCTGAGCCAGTTTGGGAAAGTAATCACCCATATTATCCCCAGCACTCGTCGAAGCATACTGCGGGGTCCTCGGATGATTTAGCGACGGATATCTGCAGAGCCCACCTAGAAGATATAGACTACATCAAAGTTTATCACGACGTACCATACTCCTTGTCTTTGCGCAACATCCTGGATGCGTATCGATACGAGCCGGTTAATGGGGAAGTTCCAGGCCGATCAGGTGCCAACGATCGCAGGATTCGCATACTCAAGGGTGCCCATTTGGTCTTTATGGACGAACGTTCCAAGGCCGCTTTTCTGATGTAATTTCACTGCATCAAGGTGGAAGCGTTTTCTGGTTCCTCAGTCGCTGACTGGGATTCTCCAAAGCGCTGGAAGTGGCTTCCGCTCTACCCCTGTGGATAACGCATGGGTTCTGGTGGTCATGTCAAGAGCCACCATCCGTCTTCTTCACCTCACGTGGCGCAGCGGGATGGAACCACGGACAGCTCTGGGGCTGGCGACTTCGCGGATACCTTCACCCCAGATATCGTCCATCTGCAGGAATGCCGTTGGCCGTTTTTAGTATCTTACAGGCACTATTCAACATACTCACTTGCGGTGATTGAGAACGGATCGTTCTGCATCAATAGCAAGTACAAACACGAAGATGCTGCGGAGCGCATGGGCAGGAAACAACCAGGTTTGTAGCCGAAGTGTCCTCGCCCACGTCACTGAAGTGGGAGTGAAACTTTTCTAGTTCATTCAATGTGACACGGTTTTTCAATCGCTGCGTCCCTTCGATGTTTTTTATGATTAAACAGCGTATTCCGCCGTTCGTGTGGATCAGGTCGCTCTCCAGGCACCTAGCAAGTGCGAAAAGATGTTCAGATTCAATTAGCAGGCCCAGGCCGGATTCTCGCCTGCTTTCTGACTTGTGTACCTTGGATGAGTGGCTGGTCAGAGCCTCAAAGTTGCCGTGTGTCATTCCTGGAATTGACGGACAGGTTTTATTGACCATGTATGTATGACGGCGATTAAGCCCGGACATCGGGGATTCGCATGATGGCGGAGTGGCCGACTGCCCGTCTTCCGCGGTATTAGCCTCTGTGCGAGCGCTACCTCAGAATAGAACTTAACCCTGACCCGGGCATACGCCTTTCAAGGTACGCTATCTATCGTCACTGGCAACAATATGAATTCTGAACTGGATCCCCGTTTGAAGTCTTACGCCCTGCTAATGCCCCCCTGTGAACAGTAGTGGATTTCGGAGCAGAGAAATGAAGCCAGAATCGAGTTGAGTGAACGACAGAACGAACCAGGACGGGTCTCGTGTTGTAGCAGCCGCGTCTATAAGCTCACAAACACCATTGTCCGAATGAAGTTCACTTCCGGAGGTGCACGTGTTGGAGGAGGATTACGTGTAGGGACGAACACGCTGCGAGAAGTGACCCGTTCTGGGCTCGGGGACTCGATCGCTGACACGAATCGCCCGCACTTTGCCTTGGCGACATCATTCTGACATAGCAACGGCCAGTCAGTTTCGTCTCGCCATCCCCAAGTACGGAGCTAGCGCCCCAATCCGGGGTGAGTTTATGTCAAAATCCTCACGACCACCCTTATTTGAACTTATCCAAAGATCCATTATCTGGCTTTCTCAGGCCGAACCCTGTGGGCTGTGGAGATACGAATAGATGGGCCTTCGGCCTTCAGCTGCTCAGAACTTGTTCGAGGCTTTCCTGTCAAGTTGACAGGGGGCGTGGCCGCCAGGTCACGCTACGACCACGAATTAGCAACTGCTGCGTGCCCTTACCCTACCTGGGCACCCATCCATTTCGGGGCGGTTTCGCGCCACAGTCCAAGATGATACCATGCGGTGGCCACGATGCCGCTTTCTTCCACCCACATAGGCCCACAGGACACCCATCCGCAAATCAGTCAGTATATAAGCTCGCTTGTTATTCACCTCCTTCTACGATCTCTCACTGTTACCGTACATCCATCACTCTCGTTCATCTTTTACTGTATCCTCGTCTCGCATTTCTCGCTCTCTCTCATGCATAACCCCGCAACCGCGTTCTTCACTGCAGAAGATAAGCAGCGCCACCCTTACCTCTCATCTGTTCTCGAGCCCAGCACACAGAAGGTGATCGCCACTGCTGCGGTCCGAGTGTATTATGCGCCGTTCATCAACGCACACTTGAATTGGACCTATTCGAACCTCAGAGGCATTCTCGTCTTCGGACGCGATCGCGAAGGGCTTCCTCCGGGCGTTCCGCCCCCGGACCGTGGTATAGGTTCACATGGTCTCCGGTTGAAGGAAAAGTACTGGTTCCGCCTCGTCGACATCAAGACCGACAGAGTCGTCTGGATGTTCTCCGTCCCGGAGGTGTTCGAATACAACAAGGACAAGCCCTTTTTCCACTACTTTTCCGGAACGGTGCGTTCCTTTGCCTTGCAACGCAAAAGGCGGTTCTGACCTGGACTGAAAACGCGCTCCGCGTAACCGTCGCGGCGTTGTGTTCTACCTCCCCTCCTCTCAGACTCGGATGTTTGGTTTCTGTTTCGACGACGACAGCGAAGCAGCCATCTTTTTCAAGAAAGTCATCGACCGAACGCGACGTCATTGTATGTCCTTCTCTTTGGACGGTAACGAGATTCCAACGACAGAATGACTGAACTCACCTTGCTACTCCCCTCCCCCCGCCCATTCTAGGCGTCTTCCGACCATTCCGCTCCAACTCTATGAAAAAGGAAAAGACCAAGACACCACCGCCGCCGTCCAAACCCGTCAAGACGAATATCATTTCCAGTCCCGCACCGCACTCGTTCGTGCACGTCTCCCACGTCGGCGTCAACACGAGGGGCATCATCGAGTCATCCAAGAACATCGAACCCGCGTGGGGTGGCCTGATTTCTGATCTACAGGGCTATGGGATCTCGCCCGAAGTCATGGGTAAGAACGTGGGATTCATAAAAGAGCTGGTCACAGGCGTCTCTCCCGAATCGCCGTCACCATGTGCGTTGCTCTCCCTCTCCCTCTCATTTGACCAGCGTCACGCTTGGATCTTGACGTTGTTCGCACAGCTCCTATACCATCACCCACGCCAGTCAATCCTCCTCCGGAAAAGAAGCACAGGATCCGTCGCAAGGTTCTGATTCTCTGAAATGTTTAAATTCGCCCTCGTTGCTTTCATCCCGACCTACATCCATTTCACGACTCGCGCCAAGTATTTGATCTCTGTTGAAGTTTTTTGGTTCAAAAGTATACCCTACATTGCGATAGTACGATATATGTAAACTCGAATGGTCTCTCGGACATTGTATCACACTAAAGTCATAGTTAAATCAACGGACCCTATGGTAACTCTATGTTTGTAAGTGGTGTGGCATGAGTCAAGTGCATCGCAGTCTTGAGTCATCGGGGCCCGACGAGCACGCGGACCATTACGTGCATGGCTACGATACGTCGTTCAGAGGCATCAGAAACGGGATAGGTCTCGGCCAAATATCCCTATCGGTAGGAAGAAGATCATTAGTACGATCGCGCCGAGGATGATGGAAGTGCAAATACGCACAGTTCAAGAACCTGTAAAGGGTAAGAGGACTGAGATCCGGATGGAACGGTCCAAGGGTGAACACCGAGACGAACTCACCAGTATGTCGGTACTAGAATCCTGGAAAAGTTTTAAAAGGGGGGGTTAATGAACGACCGTTCGGAGATATTCATCGTCCACGCACTTGTTCCGAATGCTGAGTGTCATGGTGAAATATGCGGACCTCCATAGGAGCCACGCTAGCCGACCTGACTCCTTCGTTTTGATACCAGTCTCGGCGGTGGAGCGATCATAAATGGCTTTCCTGTAGCAGATCATCAGCAAGGGTTATTAGGAAAGGGCTCGGTATGACCCGATAATGAACACACCAATCGCCAAGATATGCCAGGCTCCCCTGATTATGGAATTCAAACGGTTTTGTATGCTCTTGATCTTTGACGATCTTGTTCAGCTTTTTCACCATATACTTGGCCTTCTGATTGGCAACTAGTCGTGTGGGAATCAGTAGGACTTTTAACCCGCAACCCACGGGCGCGTGATTGGGCAAATGTGCCAACCTTGAGCTGTTGCGGGAAGCACTGCCGTCTTAATAATGGCAGCGTCCCCAATGGCCCATACATCGGGATCGATCTGACCGTCTTTTCTTATGGCGTTCAAGTTATCGTCGGTCAGGAGACTTTTTCACACGCGAGGTCGGTCTGGAACACATCGTAGACGTAACCTGATATTCGTACCTCTGCGATCTCTCATGCTTCTCGATGTAATGGATCGACTGGATCAAGGGATTGGGGGCTAACCCCGTACTCCAGACAAGGAGACCAAATGGAACTGTGGAGCCTCGTGAGCTGTACAGGCTTATCAATAGGGGCTGTTACGGAACCTTCTCCTTGTTCCTTCACAAACATCTTATCCTGTAGCAAGTGCGTGAGCGAAAGAGCCCGTATATGTCGATGGACACTTTCACCTCCTCAACACGTTCAACGTGATGTCTGGTTTTGATGCTGATCCCGTCTCTGCGGAATTTCTCTTCCGCCCAGCTATTGTACCAACCTCAGGATCAATCCATTTCCGGACAATTATTTGTAGCTCACGTGGCAAGTGACTTATCGAAGCTTCCAAGGATGTTTGGTGCCACATCGTACAGTGTAATTTTGGCCAGCCGAGCAAGCGAGGGGTAGTGTCGCTCCACTTCAGCGTGAAGGAGATCGTGTAGCTCGGCTGCAAATTCGACGCCAGTGGGACCGCCGCCTGAAACCACCGTCACGTGTTCAGAAGCCCTTGTCAAGCTCAAGTGATAAAATCGTTACTCGCCCACGATGCAGAAGTTGAGCAGATTTCGCCGTTGGATATCGGAGAGAATCGGTTGGTTGGCTTGCTCAAAACCTACGGGAAATTCAGGAGTGCTGTTTTGAGGAAACCCACATGGACCTACATTCGAGGATACGTGCCCTGATCGATCGGGCGTCCCGGACATCTTTCAGAAAGTGTGCGTACTCCTTGACTCCCGGAACATTGAAAGCTGTGGTGACGTTGAGTTACGCCCACATGTTTGACATGCCTCACTCACTCTGGGAATATGCCCCAACAGCAATGACAAGTTTGTCATATCGCAACGTGAAAAGGGTACCGGTGCTGGGCAGCTGTGTCGCGGTTGTAGAACCCTCGACTGACGGCACAGAAGACTTTGCAAACGGTAATGGAGGTGTTGCCGGCATCTAAGTTCAATTTAGTGAATATTATCTGCTTGTGAGTCACATGGAGACTGTGTACGCACACATGTCAGGACTTTCTGCTCGAAGTCTGAATAGGGGTTAATTCACTGGACTGACAAGCGAAGACTGCGACTCGCCTATGTCATCACACCAAGCCTGGTAGGCAGTCTAAACGAATTGCAGAAAGGTTAATTATACGAGCAAAAAAATGGATGAAACGCGACCCATACCGCTTGTGGAGAGTATCTTCTGACCTGTCAAGGCAAGACGATCGGTATGTATTCGGATCCAAACACCGAGAACCGGAACACTCACCGGTTCGACAGCGCACCGAAACTCGAGTGTTCCGACGGCACAACTTGCCAACAATGGTGTAAAATTGAAGGCATTGGTAGGGGAAACGATCGTGACGTCTTTGCCGGACCGGATGTGAGCTCGAATATGCGGTGGAGTGAAAAATGGACACACCCCAGCGTTTCTTGTCGATACCTCTAAGAACCTCGTATCCGCCCCATCCTGAACCGAGAATCACGAGACGTTGCTTACTCCTTGAGGCCGAGGAGCTGAACATGCGCATGCTCGATACGACATGGGTGGGGTAGGACGTGCCAAATCGAACACCGGACCACAACAGGTTCATCGTGAAGGAGAAGAAGCGAAGGAAGGTCGATTTGTACGTCACTCTGAATGCAAGGATGCAAAGTAATGGGGCGTGGGGCGGTAGTATGGCCCATCGGGTTATCTCGGAAGGTGTACTGCCGTACGGCCTACTTGGGCCGTCGTCGGCTAACGGTGTTGTGACGTCACGCGACGGGACGACGACGATGGTCGCTGCGAGTCTCCAAGCACTACATTCCGGAATTTAACCTCATGTTTTGGGCTGAGACGTCCATGGTCCTGTGCACTGCACCTCATGGGTAGTGTTAGTACTACATACTTGATTATGATGACCGATTTTCATAGAGATCATTAAAAGACTCTTCTGTGCATTCATGACCTCCAATGACTATAGGTATTACAATGATTCTGTTATACTTTCTACCCATGTAAGATAATGTGAACAAGCACACAAAATCAGAAGCAGGGCCTTTTTCTTGGGGGAGACTCGTCAGCATCCTCTACGGGTAGCCACGCCTGCAATCTAGGGGCCCGGGGCAGATGCAGATTCTGGCTGGTGCCACTCCTCAGAATTCTGTTTCACGCCACAATTAGAGCTATGCGGCTGGGTGAAATCGCGGTCTTACCTGGGCCTGCACGCCTCCCGTGATGGGCAAGAAGCGTCGTGCAAACATTTCATAAAAGACATCAAGTTCCTTGGTTGTTTCCTGTGAATCTTATACCGAGCACGCTTCATACAGTCGATAGGGTTCACTTACCTCTTCCGTCTGGGCTGCCTGGCGCTCAGAGACTGTCACCCCTGGCGGATCAAAATGAACTTTCCAGTTTGTGTTTGGTCCCTGCCAGGGTGAGCACAAGTCAAATTCATAATTCTCAGAGAACGATCTTGTGCCCCCCTCCCTCAGGATTGTGTTTTACACCACAGTTAAAGCTGTATGGTTGGGTGAAATCGTGGTCTTACCTCGATATGCAGGCCTTCCATGATGTCCGACGAGCCGCGTGCAAGCATCTGATAAAGTTCCTCGGTTACTTTCTGTGAATGTGACTTAGACTGAGCACGCTTCATACAATCGCTTACCTCTTCCAGCATCTGGGCTGAATTCCTCACCTGGCGCTCGGGAGCTATCACCTCAGTGGTGCTGCCACATCAACACAAAGTTGTGTATTTGGTTCCTGTGAGCACAAAGGTCAAATTCATCATTCTCACAGAAGAACGATCTCCGCGATCGAATCACATCTTCGGTCACTCGTGGGTAATCCCACCACTGGCGGCTATACCACGTACAGCACTCGTCGTTTCCACAACACCACACATAATGTATTGTGCATTGCCGCCAGTCGTACTTACCTGTGCTTCGGTGGGGAGGGTAACCCGGTGTTGCACATAGCCTTAGGCTGTTGGAAGATCTAGACGGGAATTTTCTGATGGTGGGGGGTTATCCAAAGGGAAAGAACTGTGTGACAGAAGGTAATACAAAGAAGGTAAGATCAGCAGGATCAAGGACCTGGGATAAGTTCACCAAAGACCCTATCTACGGCGACAAAAGGCCAGTTCTCGCCCTTCAATTGAGCGCTACAACTGTTACTCGCTGTAGCAGTGCACATAGGTGTAATATGCTTACATAATGATCCACGAACCAAAGTACCAAGCCAGTACTCGTACTAGCATTCACGCGACTTGCAATCAAAGCCATGTCTGACCAAGACTTGCCCTCGACCTCGACATCACAGAATCTACCGACAAATGTTGAGGACTCAGAGCAGCCACCGGAACCTTTCCTTCCGGAAAACGGAGACGACAATTCGACGGAGACGATGACGCTGGAGGAACGTAAAGCAAAGATGGAGCAACTCCGGGCTAGGATGGTGAGTTTCTTATACTCGTTGAACTCACTACAGCGTTCATTGTTCTTTCCTTTGGCAGCGGACGTCTACGAGAGCAAACAGGCAATCACTCGTCGAGGAGTCTGCAAAGGCCAAAATCACAGCTCGGGATGCCGCCCGTCTTGAACGACAAAAGAAATTGGCGGAGATGTTGCGGACACAAGCGGAGGCTGAGGCGAATGGGGAGGACGTCGAACGCTCAAAGAACTGGGAGTGGACGATAGAAGACAACGAGAACTGGGAGAAGAAGTTGGCGCGGAAAGCTCGGAGAGCAGACTACGAGTTCCATGGTGCGTCTTTTACCTCTTCCTATTCATGCGGGCTGACTTGGGACCGAAGATGACGCACATGCTGCACGGAGACGGTACAAGAAGGATCTTGACCTACTCAAGCCTGACCTGGAGGCTTATAATCGTCAAAAAGAGCAGGCTCTGGGTTTGGTTGCTGGAACGCTTTCGAAATCTGGGAGTTCAACGCCGTCAGGTGGATCGTCTTCTCTCATTTCCTTGGACGTCACAGGGCGCCAGGTTTGTTGCCATTCGACATCTTACTTGTGGGGTGAGCTGACGGTCAGGGTTCGAAGATGGTCCCGACGACCGAGCAACGAATGGCTGTGGACAACTTCTATAGAGATGCCAACACATTACTCTACGCGGATAACAAGCCTACTGAAGACGCTATTGACCGAGTCGTTGGCAAAATCAACCGAGAGCAAGTGGATTTTTGGCTGTGTTTGATGTCGACTTACCGTGCTCCCTGCAGCATTGACAAGAAGGCAAAATTCTCGCGCAAGAGACTGAACGAGGACGAGGGTGACATCACATACATCAATGAACGAAATCGGGTATTCAACAAAAAGGTGCGACCATTTTTCTCTTTTACAGTTTACCAGACCCGTTTATGTTCGTTTTAGATTGCGAGGTATTACGACAAATACACTGCTGAGATTCGGGCAAGCTTTGAGCGCGGAACTGCTTTGTAGTGTCTTCTCGTTTACATGCATGCGTTGGTATACCAGCTTTTATTCAAATTGCACAATGTCATGTTTTGAAAATACAATAGACATCTGCCCACACAAAAGCACGGTGTGTTTCTTTCAACACAGGTTCAACTAGTCGGGTGCATGAACTACGGATGGCTGTGATATTAGGGTCAATATGATATATAGGCCCAATGAGTGCGAAAATAAAGAATCAGAATTGCAGAAGTATAAGGTCAGCAGCTGAACGCGCAGTTCATAAGACTGTTGAGCTTGAATGTGATATTTTGTTCATCAAATACATAAAAAAGGCTCCAAGGGGCCACCGTAATGCAAAGGACATTTGACGCACCTTTTGAGAAATCGAAAAATCTGGAGTGTGGAGTACTCGTGGTGGTGGTGAAAGTTTGACAGAAAGAGACGCACTGCATGTGGCAAATTCAAACTCCGACGCGGACTACGGTGCAATATTATTGCACTGCCACTACCGAGTCTACGCCATGACATGCTCATATAGCTCGCAAACGGTCTTGCCGTTGACACCTTGTAGCCACTTGTTTTGTATTTCACCCTGCCTTTGCGAGACTCGGTCACGATTCGGCGATGTTTCCGGAATAGCTTTTGGGCAAACGAATTGGGCTGTGGCACGTAGCTTGGTGGTTGTGACGCACTGACAGGAGTCGGCTCGCAAGGGTTTCATTACGGCGTTCGAGCGCGGATAAAAACCCCTCAGCACGTCCTTTGAGACCAGTCTTATCCCCCTCTGTATCTCTTGCCTCGCGATCACGATGGCCAATCCTGGTATCTCATCGCCTAGTCACGAAAAACTGATTGACCCGTTAGCACCTGGTGATTTTGTGTACAGTGAGAATCTCGACCATGTCAAACGTCAGCTCGGAAAGCAGCATATCCAAATGTAAATAGCTTGTTTACGGTGTCTCGAGTTCCTTCGCTAACCGTCTTCTGAACAGGATCGCAGTAGGTTGTTCTTGTGCCAGCGTGGCGATGTATGCTGAACGGATCACAAGCTTGCTGGGACCATTGGCACGGGTCTCTTCCTCGGCCTCGGACTGATCCTTGCGCTCTGTGGTCCTTTGGGTTCGCTCCTAGTTTATATCCACGTGTCCACTGTCATCTATGCGTGCGCTCCGTCTAGTTCTCATTCGCTTCTTTTGCATAACTTGATCTAGGACGATATTATCTGTCGGGGAGATGACAGCTTTTGCGCCCATATCTGGATCACTATTACTTTATGGTAGGTTGAATCTCGGTGGTCAAGTGCAGCACGTTGAGCCAACACATACAGCTGCAAGATGGTTAGATCCTGCCGCCGGTT
Source organism: Lanmaoa pseudosensibilis (assembly GCA_038092875.1). Lineage (NCBI taxonomy): Eukaryota > Fungi > Basidiomycota > Agaricomycetes > Boletales > Boletaceae > Lanmaoa > Lanmaoa pseudosensibilis. The sequence continues at coordinate 30,227 of JBBPRF010000123.1, forward strand.
TCGCAGTGAGTGTAGCGTCATGTACATGTTGGACTCGCTGATATTTACTCGATGGCAGCTCGGATGGGTTCGTGTGTAAGATCCTTTGGTCTTCTTCCCGCTCACCTTTGTATGTTGTGCAGAACTATTTCTATGTGAGTCTCACAAGTGTTTTATTGTTTCCCCACTAAGTTTTACCATAGTATGTTGGAACCGCCGTAGCGCTCGAGATCACGGCATTCTCTGCCATGATCACATTCTGGGATACCAACGTGAGCTGCTCCATTCAAAATCAGTGCACCGGTCGTGTGTCTTATGATGGATCAGCCGGACCACACTGCAATCTATATCACAGTAATCATCGTGGCGCTCATACTGCTCAACTTATTTGGTGTCCGGTCAGTTTCGAGTTCCATTTCCGGTGTGACGCTATCCTTACTTTATCCAATAGATGGTTTGGAAATTGTGAGTTGGATTCAAACGCCTAGTTCGATCCTGCTCACTATCCATAGCGGAAATTCTCTTTGCGTCACTGAAAAGTAAGTGTGTTGTATGAATCCCAGGATGCTGTTGATCACGACTTTGTAGTTATGCTTGTTGTTGGTCTGGCAAGTCTCCGATTTGGCTTTTCATCCTCCTTTATTCATATATGTGAAAGGTAATCGGGGGACTTGTGATCAGCCTTGGAGGAGGACCTGATCACCATGCGTGAGTCTTCATATCTATTATCTGAACACTATTCATCTCGCACCTTCAGGATTGGATTCGAGGCGAGTCGCACGGAGCTCTACCCACGACTTTACTAACACAACATGAACAATATTGGCGAAATCCGGGACCTATGGTTTCTAGTAAGTTAGTTCTATCATTCATGGTACAATGTTAATAAGATTGTGTCATTCCGCATAGCACTGGTACCGGGTGCTATGGGTCGATTCCTCGGTTTGCTTATTGCCATTGCTCCTGCCGCATTCTCTGTCAGCGGTATCGAATTAATAGCAATGTGAGTTGCTCAGCTGCACCTTGTTTGACTGGATCTTACACCCCACACACAGCGTGGCCCCCGAGACGCGACAGCCCAGAACAAACATTATCAAGGCAATGAAGACGGTGATCTTTAGACTGGTATTCTTCTTCGTGAGCAAATGTCCTTACCCATTTCCACCTTGACTGATCTTTGTTGTTTCAAGATTGCCTCGGTGATAGTGGTTGGAATGCTCATTCCATCTAATGACCCAGCCTTATTCCAGTAATTGGTAGCTTACTACATCTGACTACCGTTTGACAATCTTTTTTCTAGACCCGGGGCGTCTGCCGGCCAGTCTCCCTTTGTGATTGCATTTCAAAGGGCAGGGGTCAAAGGTTTGAAACTCTCCGGGCATCAGTCGTTAGTTGACTCCTCATGCTTTTTTTCCCGCTTAGTTCTCCCTTCCATTGTCAATGCTATCCTACTTACATCCGCTTTCTCCGCGGCAAACACGTTCATCTTCTCTGTATCCCGCATCCTATATGGGATGGCGGTGCAGAACAAGGCGCCAAAGATCTTCACAACCTGCACCAAGGATGGTCTACCATGGGTTGCAGTAATTGCTTCGGTATGTATCATCTCTGCAGGTTTTTGCTACGTTGATCCATCACTCCAAATAGTCTCTTTTTTCGTTGTTGGCATACATGAACGTATCTGCGTCATCAGCGACAGTCTTCAAGTATGACCTATCCTCCTCATAAAAATGTTGTAACTGACATCGATATCCAGCTGGTTTGTTAGTTTAGGTGAGCATTGCACAAATTATATTCGAAGGTTAATAACTGACCCATTCATTAAGCCGCCATGTGCGGATTTCTTGGGTAAGGTGTATCCGGATGCTTGATTCTACCAACAATTGATGTTTTCATGTCGCAGTTGGTTAACCGTCAATACGACGTACCTGCGTTACTGTAAGTCGCCAAGTCCTTGCAACGCAGCATTGTCACCAACGCGCATGCAGATCACGGCCTGAGACGGCAAGGGATCGTCCCTCGTGGTGTTTACAGGTCACCTTTGCAGCCTTATGCTGCCATGTGGGCAATTTTCTGGTACGCCGTATGCCATCCATGCGATAGCGGACCTCATAAACAACACGCGCAGGGTTTCCTTCTACATCCTCATAAGCGGTATATCCGTATTCTGGAATTGGAACAGTGCCAAGTTTGTTGCTTCGTGTAACTCTGGCCCTTCTGACCGGATTGAAATCGTGCTCAGGCGTGCCTGTTTTAATAGACATCAATTTGCCTATTTTCTTCTCGCTCTTCATTGGCTACAAGCTGTGGTACAAGACGAAGATAGTAAGTGCCGCACATCGACTCCGGTTGTCAATCATCTGGGCATTCGTTGATTGATTGATTTCTGACAGCTTCACCTCGACGAACTGGACTTTGTTTCGGTACGTGACCGCTGATAACCCAACTTTTCGTTCCCGCACTGAGCTGACATGCAGAATATACCGACTCTCGAGGAAACCGGGGATGAAGGATTACTGTTGGAACAACCGTCTTTTGCAAAGAGGTTGAGAGAGTTGATCTGATAGACTGAATTTTTATCTTGTCCCGGCGCCCCGATTTATGAATTACGATATCTATCTCACGAACACTTTTATGTAAATAAATCAAAGCTATTTTATACTCGTAGCTTGTGCTTATATCTCTGATTCTCAGGTAGATTTTGTCGTGATTTCGGGTGTGCTGGCCGACACGACGTACAGATGACTATTCACCAAATCAACAACAACCAGGAGACATCGCTTTCATGAGTCCTAGTTGGCTATCTGACCAACTACAGTTTGCAGTTTCGATTCTGCATCTTCCCATGCCTGCAAAGGACTCTTCAACTCATCCATAGAATCCCATCGTCTGAGAAACTCCTGCTTCATGGTCTCCATGCCCTCCTTCTCATATGCACTGATGCCCCTCTCATCCAGATCGTCCTTCTTTCTCGTCCCATCATAGTACCCAGGTGCCATGAATAGGTACATCCATCCGGTCGACAACGAAAGGCTCGCTACAGTGCGAGCGAATGGGAGGCGAATCTCTTCATAAATGCAGAGGGCCGCTTCGATGCGAGAGAACGTGGTAAGAGGATGTGCGATGAGTCGGCCAAGGATAAATGCATCCTAAACACGTTTGAGTGACGGTGGATGGATAAAGAAATTAGGAATGGAACGCACTTCGATCGCTTGGCCCGCGCCAGCACCAAAATGAGGCGTCATTGCGTGACACTGCGTGGGGGGGATCATCCTTTTCATTAATGGAACGTGCCTGCAACACCCAGCCTGACAAAGACGCACCGCATCTCCGATAAGTGCGACCCTCTTTCGTACGCAAAATGGAAGCGGTTTCACGACGTGTAGGGCCCACTTGGATGGCTTTTCGCAGAGCTGTATCGTGTGGTGCTTAGACTAATAAGATTTGACCAATGTGGGGAGAAGTCACCTTCACCACTGCCCTTGCGTGAGGTTCAAAGTTGTCAAAGTGCTCAACAAGCCCATCACGACTCGCGTCGGACACCCAGTGTCCTTCATAGTGTGTGCCTGTCAAACTCGGGTCGCCTACCATTGCCGAAAAGTTGATCGTAGCCCCTTTGGCAATTGGATAGGTCATGAAGTACTACGAATGATGAAATGGGTTAACCTGAATAAAGGTAGTATGAAATACGCTTACCCTGCCCTTTCCGTGATACTGCATCCCAGCTGAATCAGGTGTGGATCCGTGCACGTGTGTAATTCCCTACTCACTGCTGTCATATTCCCGAGAGAAGGATTCTCGGGATCCTCCCTCTTCAGCGTCTCCGCAGGGATGAGACATCGATGGACTGTCATCCCCGTGAAGGTCGCTTCTATGTATTGTTTGAGATATGCCTTGTCCCCACTTGTCTTGTCCTCTGATGCGGTTTCAAACAGTGTCTTGCGCACTGCTGAACGGACCCCATCAGCTCCGACGAGTACATCAGTGGTCGCAGTAGTTCCATCCGTGAAGTTCAGTATAATAGCTGACATCGAGCGTGCATCTTGTTCTTCTGGTTCGATATAATGGACGAGCCGCTTCCCGGGGTGTACTGTGCACGAGGCTGGGAGATGCCTTTCCAGGATAGCTACCATGTGCTGACGATGCATGGAGGATGGGCTGTCTTTGCCCAGTTCCATGAGAACAGGTCTCCGAACGGTGCATACATAAGCACTTACAACCATGGATTTTGTGGTACCAGATGTATCCACCCTCGCGTATGTCTGATCGCCTCATACAGGGGCCTGATGCGGCAGTTAGAACTGAAACCAACACAATCAAGAATCAAGTCGCTCACCACGGCTGCTGTCGGGATTATGGGTAAAGATCTGTTTGAGCTCATCGAACAGCCCGAGCTCGATCATAATTTCGTGAGTCCGTCTCCATACACTGATACCTACACCAGCAGTGTCGATAGAGTCGTGGGCTTCGTACAGATCAATGGGTATAAAAGGGTCATATTTTCCGATTGTAATAGCGAGGACAAGACCGGCGATGCCAGCGCCACTGGAAGGGCCTTTGAGCGGTGGGCTCGAACATAAGTATAGCTACGTACCAGATGGCAACACGGCACCTGGATCCCGAGTCAAGGGATGAGAGCAAAGCTGACATTATATTGTAGTGCAGAGGCGGAAAATCAGGTGGGGATATCTGACCTGTGGAAAAACAAAGTCGCTTTTATGCTGTCCATGAATTGGATACACTGAGTCATTCGTCAACCTGACCGATGGACGCGCAAGTATTTTACGCGATTCTGATTACACAGTTGGGAGTGATTCGAGTACGATGATGGGACTGCGACGCAACGAGTACAAGTCTATACTGGCTGGCGGTAACCGTCAGAGTGGAGTAATGCCACAACAGCTTGGGGAGGGCAATATTTGCTGCAAATGGTGCAGGTCTGATTTGTTTGGGTTACGGTGGGCACTGGGCAGTGTTGCGACGCCATGTCAGGATGGCTGTCCCATAGGTTGCTTAGTAAATATCTTCACATGAGCAAATCAAGTTCCCTACTTGACTGACAGAAATCAAAGGCTTCTGAAGTTTGAATGTTCTCGCTCGAACAGTTTACCCATGCCGCTCTAATGTCCACCATCTCTTGTAACGTACACCCGGAGATCCTGGCAAGTCTGGGGATGCTTTACTACCTGTTGTTGGTTATGGTTGTAAGCATGGTCTATGACTTGATGTGATATGTAGTGGCGAGCGTTGAGAGATCCAGGGTCCCATTGACTCGGAGTACTGCATTGTCAATGGACAACGCCATCGGCGTAATCTCCCTGACGACAGACCAAGGCTTCTGCCTGAGATTGCCAACCTCTGCATAGGTTCATGATCAACGCATAAATCACGGATTCTGGAATTGTTGGGGTTGGAAATGGTGGTGAATTGAATGCCTACTGAACCCTGGCGAGCAATGTGCAAACATTTGCCTCCGTGAAGCAAGATGGTGTTGCCATGAGTTGGTGGCTCGTGTCAGTTGAAGAAGAAGAAAGATGTACTGCGCGCAAACTACGAAGATACAGTTCACACTATACGTCAAGCTCGGAGTCACGCTCAGCCTTAAGAGTCAGGACAACTTTCGACTTTCGATGAAAATTGCCGCATGTCATGATCCTTGCTCGGAGTCATGGAGACCGGGAATGGCCAGCACTAGGTCAGTACCCGCTTCGTTTGAGATACCAGGCTCCGGGAACAGAAGGCTGCTGATATGATTTGTCGCACGTACACCCAAGGCAAGCCCGAGTACAACAGCGGCGTCGATGTTGGCCAGGAGAGGCGGTGCAAGGCAAAGATCACAATCTGGGTCCGACATCCACTACGCATGGGCAAGGGGCAAGAGGCTAGCGCCTGCCCAATGGCTCCACAACTGGCATCCGTTCTATACCTCGCCTGGAGAGTGCTTTTTGTCCCATCGCTACCATTCCAAATGATTGTCTCTCCGTGTCCTTTACGCGTCCTTCGTCCTCCCTCTGTCCTCACCTCCAAGTATTCTGGTGATCAGCACCGGAGCAGCTAGTTCTGTGACCCCAAGGTGCAACGGTTATCAAGACGAGGTACGATCCCAAATCACGAACTTTCACCAGGTACTGTGAACAAGGCTTAGACGAATATCTCACAATTGCGGACGGAAAGAGAATTTCCACAGTTCCAGGGAATACCCAGCTATCGTACACGGATCATGACAAGTCCTCCCAGTCGTTACATCAAGTCTGCTTTCATTGATAAATGCCTTCGGGTTCGGTTCGTGCCCCAAAAATCCTTAACCCAAACCAAGGTCAATCAGTGTGCCATGTTTTTAGTGCATATGCATCGGTATCTGACACACCTTGAGCAACTCCATCTCGTCCCTGCTACCACCAAGAAGCAGGATCTCGTCACGATACAACTTGTCCAATGCTGGATCGAGCGGAGCTTTCTTGAACACAGTCGCGTACATGTCTGCAGCGAACACGAGCGAGTAAGCGTGTCTGCGATATACACGTGAGTTCGATTGCACTTGACAGGTATCAAGCGCCAACTCAGACGACATACCCATTCATCCGTCATCCTATTCACCAGCGTGGGATCCAAAGGCACCCTGGCCAGGCTGGTCTCCGCCTTTGAGGTGCGTGATTTGCTGTCTCAGCTCATTTTGTATTTGCGCCCAAAGTGATGTTGTGTACTACGAGATCAGAGATCGCGTAGACAAGCTGGCATAGGTGGAAAACTCCAAAATTAACATAGTGACTGTGTACACGGAGTTAAGTGTCCAAAAAAACATATTTGAAATGTTCTGCACTTCGGGCTCCTAACACCTCAATACGACCCACCTCCAAATTAGTCGCCATGTCCCAGAGCATAGAAACATACCCGACCAATTCTTGAGCATGTGGACTGGCGCCTCCGCAAAGTCATGGTCGGTGGAACCGTGGGTATCGTATCCGACTTAACAATTCGTGGAACATATGACCCATTGTTGAAATCAAGCTTGTCCTCGGGCAGCTTGACAATGTCATCGCTAACCTTCTTCTTCTGTAGTGCTTCGGTGATAAGCTTGTCTATATCTTGAACGGTATGTTTCCAGGTGGGTGGGACTTGGGGAGGCGTTAACGGAGCCATTGAATTATGCTCGGATAATATCTACGCCGCTGACTGTGTCCCTTGAAGGGGATTTTTTGTGAGAATCAAGGAATACCCTGGATAGCCAAGGTACCGCCAGATTCAGAGCCTCGTGATATCGACATGTGTACAAAGTTGTGGGGTCCCTCGGGTACATTATACATTGTTCCGTAGCTAGTTGGTCACCGAGGACGTGGTGCGCCCTTGTTTCACTGGTCATGGTGATGCGGCGTCAGTGTTAAATTGAAACCGCAAGAGAGAATTGCTTGCCAGCTGCATGTGAAGTCAATCAAGTTGATACAGTAGTTACTAAGCTTGCAAGGTTTTTCGCATGCTGGCAACCGCTAAGTTACGGTGCGCAACACTAGTAGCGGAAAAAGAACTTCGCAAGCTAATATACACAACACAACCATTCACCAAATTAACAACGACCAGGAGCACATCGCTTTCATGCGTCCTAGTTGGCTATCTGGCCAACTACAGTTTGCAGTTTCGATTCTGCATCTTCCCATTCCTGCAGAGGACTGCGCAACTCATTCATAGAATCCCATCGTCTGAGAATCTCCTGCTTTATGGTCTCCATGCCCTCCCTCTCATACGCACTGATGCCCCTCTCATCCAGATTGTCTTCCTTTCTCGTCCCATCATAGTACCCTGGTTCCATGAACAGGTGCATCCATCCAGTCGACAGCGAAAGGCTCGCTACAGAACGTGCGAACGGGAGGCGAATCTGTTCATAGATGCGAAGTGCCTCTTGGATACGAGAGAACGCAGTAAGAGGATGTGTGATGAGTCGGCCAAGGATAAATGCATCCTAGACGCGTTTGAGCGACAATGAGTGAGTAAAGAAGTTAGGAATGGGACGCACTTCGATCGCTTGTCCCGCGCCGGCAGCAAGGTGAGGCGTCATGGCGTGACACTGCGTGGGGGGATCATCCTTTTCATTAATGGAACGTGCCTGCAACACCCAGCCTGACAAAGACGCACCGCATCTCCGATAAGTGCGACCCTCTTTCGTACGCAAAATGGAAGCGGTTCCACGACGTGTAGGGCCCACTTGGATGGCTTTTCGCAGAGCTGTATCGTGTGGTGCTTAGACTAATAAGGTTCGGTCAGTGTGGGGAGAAGGCACCTTCACCACTGCCCTCGCGTGAGGTTCAAAGTTGTCAAAGTATTCGACTAGCTTATCATGACTCGTGTCGGATACCCAATTTCCCTCATAGTGCGTGCCTCTCAAACTCGGATCGCCTACCGTTGCCGCAAAGTTGATCATAGCACCTTTGGCAATCGGGTAGGCGATAAAGAACTGCAAATGATGAAATGGGCGAATCCGAATAAAGGTAGTCTGAAACATGCTTACCCTGCCCTTTCCGTGGTACTGCATCCCAGCTGAATCAGGTGTGGATTCGTGCACGTGTGTAACTCCCTACTCACTGTTGTCATATCCCCGAGAGAAGGATTCCCTGGATCTTCCTTCCTCAACGTCCCCGCGGGGATGAGGCAACGATACACTGACATCCCTGTGAAGGTCGCTTCCATGTATTGTTTGAGATCTGTTTTGTCTTCACTTGTCTTGTCCTCTGATGCAGTTTCAAACAGTGTCTTGCGCACTGCTGAACGGACCCCATCAGCTCCAACGAGTACATCAGTGGTCGCAGTGGTTCCATCTGCGAAGTTCAGTATAATAGCTGACGTCGAGTGCGCATCTTGTTCTTCTGGTTCGGTATAACCGACGAGCCGCTTCCCGGAGTGTATTATGCACGAAGCTGGGAGGTGCCTTTCCAGGATGGCTACCATGTGCTGACGATGCATGGAGGAAGGGTCATCTTTACCCACTTCCATGAGAACAGGTCTCCGAACGGCGCACACATAAGCACTTACAGCGATGGATTCTTTGGTACCAGACGTATCCGCCCTCACGTATGTCTGACCGCCTCATACAGGGACCTGATGCAGAGGTCGGAACTGAAACCAACGCAATCGAGAATGGAGTCACTCACCACGGCTGCTGTCGAGATTATGGGTAAAGATTTGTTTGAACTCGTCAAACAGCCCGAGCTCGATCATAATTTCGTGAGTCCGTCTCCATAGACTAATTCCTACACCAGCAGTGTCGATAGAGTCGTGTGCTTCGTACAGATCGATGGGTATAAGAGGGTCATATTTTCCAATCGTGATAGCGAGGATAAGGCCAGCGATGCCAGCACCACTGGAATGGACTTTGAGTGATGGACTCGAACGTAAGTATAGCTACGTACCAGATAGCAACACGGAACCTCGACCCCGAGTCAGAGGATGAGAACGAAGCCGACATCGTATTGTAGTGCAGCGGCGGAAAATTAGGTGGCGATGTCTGACCTGTGGAAAAACAAAGTCGCTTTTATGCTGTCCATAAATCGGATATACTGGGTCATTTATAGCTAGGTAGACCACTAGTATGGGTAAAACTGCGGTGTTTATGGTTCACGGGTTGGGGACCGTTAACTCATGGCTATATATACCGTGTCAACACGTCACAGTACCTGTGCATGGATGACAGGGTTAGCCCCTACATATGTACTCATTGTACACCAGGCTTTTAATAACGGGTCGGTGCGGGTATACCCGTGCTAACCCTAGTCCGACGTGTTTGGGTTTCGGTGGTTATGTTGCAAAGCCATGGGTGTTCCATGAAAATTTGTCGAAAACAAGTTCGTGTGAATACCCCAGTCTGGACAGAAACGGCACCGGCGAGGACACATGATTGCATGATCTTTGGCCTACATCAGCTCCTCCACAACGATCAGTTCCTCCATCTCACCTCAAATAGGGGCAGCCGTTCTGATCAAGCATCCAAGTCACCATTGATGCCAGGACCAGCCCCATCACACTGGAGCGACAATGGAGATTGGCTTGATATGACCGCTACTAGGAGAATGTCAGGAGCAATCACGACTTGACGATGCCATCCATGACTTTGTTGCTTTCCACTGTCCCATCATAATATACGGCAACTGACCTTAATCGTGGGTGTCCCAACCGCGCATACATGCACCTATAACTGTCATTATCCCTCCTTGGGTTCTCTCGACCCTTTCCAACAGTAGCTTCTCCTCCGCTGCTCCAGCACTCCACCCTAGAAAGCGCCGGAGCTGGAAAATTGTATGAAACGTCCCTGCATGTTCGCGAGCCAAGGAGAAGGAAGGCGGCACCATAGTGGACGACTTAGAGAGTCCCACGCGAACCTGGCCCAGCAGACTATGGACCTTTGCGACCTTTCTTGGCGACCTCGTTGTTCTTGCAGTTGGTCCAAACATGGGTACCGCGATAGGCGGCGCGGAGATGGGCGCCGCGGAGTGCATCTACATATGACTCCGAAAGCCGAGTTTTTTTTTCGCGATGATACGGTCGAGGGTCGAACATTTGGGTGTTCAGCGGAACACGAGGCTGAGCTCAACAGGTGCATGCAGGAAGAACAAGGAGAAGGGCACTGGGCACTGAGGCCTTCTAGACTGCCTTCTGATTTCTTCTCTCATCCATCACAAGCGCCTCTTCTTTCGTTCAATGACTCGGATGACTGGAGGTATGGGATTATTCGAGGGACGTCGTTCATGGGGGTGTGGGCGGGTATGCGTACGTAGGGAGTCTTTCCAAATTCGTCACTTCGTCCGTCTATCTGAGTGACGCACCCAAAATCGAGGATGGAGATATGCATGCACATGAAGACGTGGATGAGAACACGTCCCCCAGATAATCACGACGCAGTGTTCCTACTTGGTGTACCTCTCGCGCGGTAATGGTCGAAGACAATATCGATGATACGGTGACGCGTGGGTGATACGATTGGCTGCGCTTTCCGGTGCTGCGCCGTGGCGTCGTTCAAGGAGTGGTCTGAGGAACGGCCCGATGTGGCGACCCTCGTTCAGACGCCGGAGGAGTTGACGAAGGAGTGTGTGCTTGAGGATAATCCTGGCGAGGGAGGGAAACGGGCAGAGATCGAGTGCGCGTTGGCATGGGGCGTTGGTGTGATCGAGGAGTTGGGTAAACAAGTGGGGAAGGAAGGGTTTTGAGAGAACGAGCGGGAGCGGAAATCTGAGGGTGAAGCAGGAGGCGGTGGGAGATCCCGTAAAGGATACGACCCAAACCGAATCATGTAGGTCAAAGCAGTACGGAGAACTGGGAAATGAAAGCAAAGCGACCAAATATGTGGAGAAATTGAGTGCATTCGTCTATATTCTTGATGTGACGTCTACTGGAGTAACAATGCACTGAATGGCCCTGCGAGGTAACACGACCTGAATGAACCACATGGTCGATGTCCGCATACTCACGATTCAACGTGGTATCTACATGTATAGATCTAATCACCTAGGTCAATGCATCCCATCCTGCGTACGTGAGGGGAAACACAACATCCACGCGATCCACGCAGGAAACCTGATTGCAAGGGTAGCATCGCCTGATTCTTCGTGATGCTGATCCACATGAGTCTAACATTGTAAATTAAAGGAAAGTAACACGCACCGTTACATGGACCCTCCCGGCTGAGGGTTGAGATGGATCGTCTACTTGTTGCACCTAATAGAACGTGAGCTGTCGTGGCGAGTTCTACCATGACTAGAAAAAGACGCACTGGACCCTCTTCCGTCCTCGCGGCCGAGGGTGAAGATGGATGAATCCCTTGTTGCGCCTGATAGGATGTGAGGTGTCGTGACGAGTTCTAGCGGCGTAACCAGAGATGACATACTGCGCTCGATTTCTTTGAATTTGCAGGACCTTCCCCGCTGCGCGAGGTATCCGTATTCGGATGCTTGAGAACAGCAGCCCTGGAAGCCGATTTACGCTGTAGCATGTGATGAGTCCCTGCATACAAACTCGACGGACAACGAACCTTTGGTCTCTTTGGTCTTTGAAACGAGGTTGCGACCATTCTCTAGAATGATATATTAGACACAGGATCGTCTACCAAGGGGGAGCACTCACCGCCTTACGTTGACCTGCAGCTATCCACGAAGGTCCCTCATTCACTCTCGTTGGTGAGTGGGAATGTGATCGACGATGAGCAGGCTCGCGCGACTTCCCGGAAAGTCGATCGGATGTATGTAAAGCCGGATCATTTTTACTCTTCTTCTTTAGCCACTTGTTAAACATCCAGTGGCCCCGAGGTAGCTCGACATTGTCGAGATTTTCCTCTGGACGTGCCTCTGGAGGGGACGTCGTCGGTGGGGCATCTCGCAGAGGTGATGCGGCGTGGGATGAGCCAGTTGGCAATGCCTCATTCTCCCGGGGGTGGACAGAGGAGACAGGGGAAGGTGGCTCCAGCAGTGTCAACACGGAAGGAAGAAAAGAGTGTAGTGATCACCAACCTCGTCGTAATCGAAGTCGGGACCTGGTGTGCCTGACGGCACCTCGACCTATGACATCGTGAGAACTCGCTTTGAGAGGGAAAAGAACAAACTCATACATCGAGGAGATCACTGTTGCTATCTTTGCTGTTCACATCAGACCCGAGCGGGCTGGATTTCGCATGATCTTCCTGTTGTATGCACACAACGAGTCAGCATGGCTCTCTCGGTAACAGTATGACAAAGTACTACTGGGGTGGAGTCAGGCGGGTTGTCGTGATCGCCGGAGGTTGAGGGCTGTGCATCTTGTTGTATGTCCTCGCGAGTCGATACCTATGTAGTTTGTCAGTATGAGAGATGGAATAGGGCTGAACCCATATGCCGGATCGGACTATGAAGGCACGAATACTTACATCGAAGGGACCGAGGTCTGGTAGAATGTTGCTGAGATGACGAATGACGATTTTCCCATCTTTTCGTCCAGTCGCAAGATGGCTACTGTCTGGGGAGATGGCAATAGACTGTATCTGTTCACTGTCCTCGATGATGGATCCAATCCGAGAGAGCGTTGATGTGTCCAGGAATGAGATTGAACGCGATGCACAGGTAGCGATGAATTTGCCATTGGCAGCGAGAACGAGAGAGTGGCGATCGTTGCGGCCGTCGTGGAGATTCGGTGATTCAGCGAGCTGGGACCCGGTGGAGACATCGAAAGACCTTATTTTGTTCTCGCTGGATGTGGTGAAAGTTTGCTGACCATCGCCTGACCACGCAAGCGGAGTGACCCCACCCCAGTCGGGTATAACAGTCTCGATTGTGATGAGTTCGTCCCCATTGTGACTGTCGAAAATGCGCATCGAGCCACCATTGCAGGCAGTGGCGATGTGCTTGCCATCGGGAGAGAATTTGACTCCAGTGACATCGGTGTCATGTTCGAGCGGGCCAACGAGTCTCTTCCCCGTCGTGATGCTCCAGACGCTTGCTTCGTTGCGTAAAGTCCCGGTCGCAAACCTGGTCGAATCCGCAGAGATGTCGATGGCAACCACCGAGATTCTGGGCTCCACATCGACGACATTTTCTCGCATCTCCGCATCCCACACACTTGCCCCCTCCGTCGTCCCACACACAACCCACTTGTCATCTCTTGACACAGAAATGGCGAACAAATTCATCCCCATTTGCTTCCCGACCTCCTGACCATCCGCGAGTCGCCACCGTTGAATCCCATCCTTACTCCCGCCCAAAAGATGCTTTCCGTCAGGCTGGAATGCGACCGCGTACACAGAACCAGAGCAACCGGTGTCAAGTACCATCGTTTGGTCTTACTGAGTCGTCAACGTTGCTCAATCACTCCTGGAGCTGCTACTCACCGGTATTCGTCAACGACATCCTCAGTGATGGTGCACAGTCGTCGGTGTAGAAATGACAAAGAAAAAGGTGTTTCGGTTTACTTGCGGTGCGCAAAGTTGCTCTATAAACACGTTTCCCTGTTCTCTCGTGTCCTTGGCGCTTATTCTTACTCGGATCAAGCAGTCAGAACATCGGCGAATCTTTTCCTCGCTGTTACGCGTACTCTCACCCTGGCACTTGCGAGTACTTGTTGTCTCTCAGCTGTAAGGCTCGGTTCACGACGAGCGTATAATCCGCATTAGACCAACTCGCGGTGTGCGCTGCGCACAAAACACGTGTGCATTCCAGGGCGCCCCCGAACAGGAAGCGCTTATCCTCCGGAGAAATTAGAATGCCCTCTACAAGATGGGAGATGAAGCCGTAGTCTGCGATTGCTCGTCGTGTCTGGGCTGTACCGCTCAGTTCATGACAAATGTATAATCCTCATTGATGACATGCCGCGCACAAAATAGGGCATGTTCTTGACAAGGGCGCGCTTTAACTCCAAACGAATGTATGTATGTGCATCCACTCAAACCGCGTCGCATTCACATGTAGCGGCAGGGTGGGCCTTCTCGCCCTTCCTACCTGTCCTTCCGGATGAATGATTGCGCGCATACACAGCCTCATCGACGCTAACAATGCCCTCGGACGCTCAGCGATATGTTCCCTGGTTTACTGCGCAGACTATCTCACAGACATCCGCACGAAAGCCGCAGAATCGCCACATATTGCTCTTGAGTACTATGCTGAGGTGCCAGAAACGGCTCCCACGAACGCACAACATTGTTTAATGTCCAAGGCAGCATGGAAGTGCCGTATCCCGGAATTTTGATGAATAAGCAAGATCGGCGACCCCATTCACGCACTGTCGCAGACGTCCAAGGCTCCCTCGTGCTGGTGGTCACTCACGTACCATGTAGCCAGTCCGATCCATCCCTCGTGATGTTGGCTGGACCACCGACCCCGACGAACTGGCCAGATACATACGAATATTCCTTGCAATCACCGATACATGTCTTCTTCGCTCGTCTTATAAGTGGCAGAAATGGCCTACACCGCCGGTGAGCTCGCACCCTCTCGATCAAGTTTAGCGAGCGGGTTGGACATATAAAGATGGTGGATCAACGTTCATCAATTCCGTGGTTTGGAATTCAGACTCGGACGTCATCAACGGGGCGTCAGTCTGGTGTGACTCATCTGTAGGTATCCCGCCATCTTTACTTTGTGGGCATCGTTCACCACTGCCGTGCAGCCACCGAATTTATGATTGAAGCGCGGTGGCTATTCCCGGCCTGCAGCGTCCCTCTGCATAAACCGTCGCCTGTACCGAATCGCCTCCGTTCAATCCGTGACGAAGACGCGTGCGGAAAGGCGATGTGATGTGATGATTGATCTGGCTATCAGTCTCGGAATCCCCATTTTCGAGATGATTCTCCGTAAGTGGTACAGAGTGGATTCGAGTAGGACTGTTGTTCACTCCCCATCAGACATTGTCGTTCAGGCCCATCGTTTCATTATTATTGAAGGGATCGGTTGTCACCCCTTGCTTTGGAACACACTCCCGGAGTCTTCGTCTTTTCCTGGCCCGTCGTCATCTGTCTGGTATCCGCGTCTTACTGAAACAAGTGTGTTCAGAATGTATGGTAATGTTGCTCTATTCGCATCTTGCAGTCCGGGATGCAAGGAGAGGGGTTTATCACCAGACATCATTATACAATGGGGACACCGTTACGAAAAGCCCCACCTCCGGCTGCGGAAACTGCAACGTTGTTGGAATGCACGTGCCTCGCACAGAGCAGCTCAGCACCATACGCTATGGGGGAGCGACGCATATCTCGTAGCTCCCAGGCGTTCCTCTATGCTCACCTCAAGTAGTCCGGCGACCAACACCGAAGCAGCCATGCCGCTCTATGACCCCAGGGTACAACGGACACCGTGACTACGTATAAATTACAATTTCAAGTCACAAACCATTGGTGGTTACTGTGAAAAAGACTTAGACGGGTATCTCGCAATTACGGACGAGAAAGAGATTTCCAACCGTTCCCGGGGATATGCAGCAATCGTACTTGCATCATAACGAGTCCTACCAGTCATTACAAAGGTCGTCCGGTCTGCTCAATTTCATTGATAAATGCCTTTGGGTTCGGTTCGCGCTCCAAAAAGTCCTAACCCAAACCAAGGTCAATCAGTGTGCTGCGCGTTTGGTGTCTATAAATGGGTATCTGACACACCTTGAGCAAATCCATCTCGTCCCTGCTCCCACCAGGAAGCAGAATCTTGTCGCGGTACAACTTGCCCAACTCTGGATCAAGCGGAGCTTTCTTGAACACGGTTGTGTACATGTCTGCGGCGAACACGAGCGAGTAGGTGTATCTGTGATACACACGTCAGTTCGATCGTGCTTGACATGATCGAGCTCCGGCTCAAATGACACACCCATAATACCCAACGTCGTATTCACCAGCGATGTGTCCAAAGGCACCCTGGCCAGGCTGGTCTCCACCTTTGAGGTGCGTGATTTGCTGTCTCAGCTCATTCCAAAGCGTTGTGTAGTCCGTATTCGCGCCCAAACTGTTGTTGTGTACTACGAGATCAAAGATCGCGTAGACAAGCTGGCGCAGGTAGAAAAGCCCAACATTAACGTAGCGACTGTGTACATGTCGTTGAGCGTCCAAAAAAACACACGCATTTGAAACGTGGATGCCAACCTCTTGATGATCTTAGTGATAAGGTCGTCCGGCAACGGGTCCTGTGTCTTGTAATGGCTCGACATCTTCTTCAGTACCTCGGGCTCCCAGCACCTGAAATGCGATCCACTCTCAAGTTAGTCGCCATGTTCCAGAGCAAAGAGACATACCCAACCAATTCTCGAGCATCTGGGATGGCGCCTCCGCAAAATCAAGCGCAACAGTTGCTCCGTGGAACCGTGAATATCGTGTCCGACTCAACAATTCATGGAAAATATGACCCATCTCATGGAAGAGTGTCGTTACATCGAAGTGTCCCATGAGTGCTGGCCGCTCCGATGTCGGCTTCGCGAGGTTAGCAACCATGGCTGCCACAGGATAGTGCCGTTTCCCATTAGGAAGCTCATAACCTGGGAGGATGCAAAATACAGCCGCATGAGGGAATTTCGCCTCTACAAGTGTGAGTATGAGCAGTGTGATAAGATAATCATAATACCGTATAAAGCGATTCTAACATACCACGGGGGAAAAGGTCGAGGTAGCAGTACCCGACAAAACCCGACTCATCCTGTGCGTCTTTTTCCCATACTGCGAACTGTTGGACATCTGTATGGACATCAATCACCTATCCGATGCAATGGTGTAGTGATGACTCACCAGGGTGCCACACGTCCTTCGCTTCACCGTCGATCTGTACGAATTTGACCTGGAGCAGATTCTGGTATATGTCAAGGATGGCGGGGACGACGAACGAAACGGGGAAGTGCTCTTTGACGAGAGAACCATCCAGACTTAATTTGCGTTCCACATAAAGGCAGTTATAATATCTGGTAGCGAGTCCCGCATTATCAACCAAACGCTGCCGTTCAGGTATCGGGAGAAATGATGTACCTGGAGTCCCAAATGTAAAGGTCCTCATCGATTGGCAGGCCTTGCTTTGTGTAGTCTTCATTCTTGAGCGCGACAAGGGCCTCAAGGTCCTTCCTTCCGATAGGATCGAGATATCTCCGGAGGTCATCCAAGAACTACATACATGCGAATTTGGGTCACGCAATAGAGGCGAGCCTCAATCCTACTCACATCCTTGACATTAGCGGCACTCTTTGCCATCCTCACCTCGGTAGCATAATCCGCCCACGAATTGTACTGTAAGACCTCAGCGATCTCCTTTCGTAGACGGAGAATGGTGCTCAAGGGCTCGACATTAACCGCTAGTCGAGCCTCGTGGGCCCAGTGCGCGGCCTTGCGCGTCGAGGGGTTGTTTGCTCGATCGAGCTTCATCCCATGCTTTTAGACAGAGCGAATGCTTTCGATGGGCATACGGAACTCACGAGCGGCCAGATGTCCGGGGTTTTGAATGTGACATCGTACAACACCTTGTCACCTTCTATTCGTTGAGTGTACCCAGAGATCACATCCTCTGGAACACCATCCAGTTCCTCGCGCGTGAAGCTGACGTGACCCTGTACGATGTCTTTTCTATCAATACCTCTGAACAAAAGAGGCTAACTCACATTCTCCTCGTTGAAGTTTTTCTACAGCGTGCATTAGCACAGCAAATACCGATGTAAAGTGCAGCCACCAACTATGAACTTCAAGCACGCATCTGAAAGTTGGTCTTTGAGAATCTTGAGCCTCTCCTTGTCTTCCTTCTTCTCGAGCGCCAGACCAGCTCGCTTGCCGTCGAGTAGCATCCTTTCAACGAGTCGCTTCTGCTCAGCACTCAATCTATCCCAATCACCTGACTTGCGCAGGTTTGCCTCTGCAGTCGCCTTGGCTTTGTAAAGATCCTCTCGCGTCGATTCTTCGTTCGCGAACTTGCGTGAACGTTCCTCGGCTGTGGCGGAGGCATCGCGTAGCTCCTTGTCTGTCGAGATGTTGTGATAAAAAGCGAGCGGTTCTGAGACACTCTTTAGCTCAGCTCCGGCAAAGGCTAACGCAGACTATATGTAGAGAGGGATTTGAACGTTTTAGAAACATTTCCTCGTTTGCACCCATGTAAACTCACAAACACCTGAAATAGAGTGCGTGATTGGCTTATCGGTGCGCACGAAGGAATCAAAACAGTGCTCACGCTGTCGAAATCAAGCTTGTCCTCGGGCAGCTTGACAATGTCATCGCTAACCTTTTTCTTCTTCTGTAGTGCTTCGGTGACAAGCTTGTCTACATCTTGAACGGTATGTTTCCAGGTGGGTGGAGCTTGGGGAGGCGTTAACGGAGCCATTGGAGTGTGCTCAGATAACATCTATGTCGCTGACTGCGCACCTTAAGAGGATTTTTTGTGAGAACCACCAGATAGCCAAGGTACTGCTGGCAGAGCCTCGTGACTCCGACGTAGTAGTCTGGTGACCAGCCTACTGTACTTATGGTGTGGGATCATTCAGGTCCTTGTTTTTGTGTCGGTGAAGCCACGAAAGTTCAACCTGAGTAGTATTTGCTTCCCACCATCAATCATTGAGTCCGACCCTCCCAAGGTTTCTGCCGATGGCATGTACCAACGTAGCGGAGATAGCACGAAACAATACATCGGGGAACAGTTGAGGATGTCCCTCGTTAATTCCGTGCTTCGAGTTTCATCGTGTTTACAACCCAATCCTACTAATAGATGTTCTACATGGCACCTCGATTCAGCTGCCGTTCTCTTCACGGGTGCTCTCTGCTCGCAACCCTGTCTATCGCCTTCCTGACAAGCCCAATGAGCTCCTCTTCCGCCCCGACTATAGCCTCTACGCGACGTTCACGCGACAAGAGGTCACCGAACACCGTCTCGGGATCAAACGAAGAGTGGACTCTCTGGACAGCCTCGGCAAACTTGGCAGGGTGAGCGGTGGAAAGGACGACTTGAACGGTTTCTACGGAGCTATGACAGACATACACTGAGTCCACCTTGCAATATCAGACGAACAAATCGCGAAACGTACTTGGATTTTGCAAACACTTCGGCAGCATGTAGCCCCACGGCGGTATGCGGGTCGGCGAGGTACGACTTGGCCTGGTTGTATCTTCGGATGATGGCGATCGTCTGCGGTCAACGAGGTAACTAGCTGCACATCCAAGTCTACATTGAATCCCACCTGCTCGTCGTCAGCCTTGTCTGCGACAAAGTCTCTCCGTGCACCCTCCAGCACCGCCGACAGATCGACGGTCCCTCTGTTCTTAACCGCTACCATCCAGTCGCGTACCTGGTCACACGCGGCTGCACGCTTCGATGTCTCGTTGTCCTGTACCGCATTCTCATAGGCAAGGTACCAGAGCAACCGTTCGAAGTTGCTCGACACAGCAATATCCATGGCGGGACTAAAAGTTGCGTAGACGCCGCCCGCTACAGGGCTAGCACCGGGATCAACTTTCTGGTATGACCCACCCTTCCAGAATCTGGCGAGAATGTCATTTGAATTTGTTGCGACGCCAAGTTTACCCATAGGCAGGCCCATACGTTTGGCGTAGTACCCTGCGAGGATGTCACCAAAGTTGCCCGTAGGCACGACAAATTGGATCTCGGAACGGTCGACATCGACGTTGGGGTTGTTGATAAGCTGAAAGTAGGCAGAGAAGTAGTAGACAATCTGTACGAGAATACGGGCCCAATTGATGGAATTTACTGCCCCCAGACGATGTTTTTCGTTGAACTGCTTGTCAGCTAGGAGGGATTTAAGGATATCCTGTGGAAAGGGTTATACTATACCTGTCAGTACAGAACAACGGAAGCTGTGCTTACCTGACAGTTGTCAAATGTCCCGCTGACAGACAAGTTGTGGACGTTCTCATCGAGGACAGTTGTCATCTGGGCCTCCTGGATAGGTGAGACTCGGCCATGAGGGAAGAGAATGTAAACGGATATGTTGGCTTTGTTGCGCAGGCCGTAGATAGCAGCACTTCCGGTATCGCCACTGGTGGCACCAACCACAGTGAGCTTATCAGGTGGCTCTCCTGGCGCTTTCCGGGAATTGCGTCTATTGAGGAAGTACTCAAAGAGATTCCCAACAAGCTGGAGCGCAAGGTCCTTGAATGCATAGGTGGGCCCGTGGAACAGTTCGAGTACATGTATTTTAGGGTCGAGTTGAACAAGGGGTGTGATAGATGGATCGCGAAACGCGGACGGGCCAACGGTGTACGTCCTGTTGACGAGGGAAACAAGGTCGGCTGGGGAAAGCTCGTCGGGAGAGATGAAAAGCGAGAGAATGTTGATGGCGAGTTGTTGGTAGGAAAGGCCGGCCCATTCAGATCGCCAGTTTTCGGGAAGACTTGGGATATCCTTTGGAATGTAGAGCCCGCCATCTGGGGCAAGGCCAGCAAGGACAACCTGTCACGAGTTCGCTCATCAGCATAGTAGGTAGCAGAGATGGTGTGCCTTACGTCCTCGAAGGACCGCTCTCCTGGGTGTCCGCGGGTGGAAAAGTACTTCATCGACGTCGCCATCGTCGTATTCGAGGCGATTTGAACGATCCGAGTCAGTGCCGATCATATTGATCAATGATATCCTTTTCGGGATGGTGTCTTAGACTCAGCTTGTAACTCCTCCAGCTTTCCTTCTTCTCATGCAGAAAACTCGTCTCCCCGTTCCCTCACTAATAGAATACGAAGTGCACTAGATCCTGTGCAAGAGTGGGAGTGTGGTTTTCGTCCAATCCATCGATTTTGATACTAAAAGCCTTCACTGCAACTTGTTGGCCATCCTCCAATCACAGTCGTCAAGCGATAACGTTACACCCTCGCTAAGTGCAATCCCGACTTTAGATCGGCGGCAGTGTGGAAGAAGAAAAACAAAATTCGACAAACTTCTCGACAGGTAGCGTGTAGTTCTCATGGACGAGAGTGTCGATGAGGCTGGGCTTGGACACATGAAGAAGGCGCCTACTATGTAGGATCCAACAATTGCCAACTTGTCCAGTCGTTGCTTGTCAACTAGCGTCCCTGTCACATCACGTTGTTCGCTTGCGGATTCCCTTAACTTAGTAAGTACGTTCAACAAAAGCCTTCACTACATACAACCTTTCCCCGTTTTCTCTTTACGAACGCTGCCCATATGATGCACGCTTTCCCGGCCCTCGCCTCGCCATCGTCCGTGCTTCCATCCACGTGAGTCCCCCCTCCCCTCCATCCCGCTCACCTAACCCGACGCGCAGGTCACCAACCCCGTTCAATCCACCACGTGCACGGCTGGTCAATCCTGCTTGGTGGAATAGGTTGATAACGGTGAAACGCCTCTCCTGAGAGACATCGGCGAATGTCAAGTCGGCCTTTACATGGGCGACTACGTACGTACCTGACGAGCGTGTTGCCACCCTGTTGTTTTGCCCTTGTCTCGTTTTAGACGCTAGCTCAGTCGCTGCCATCGGTTGACGTCTCCGCCACCTCGTCCTTTTCCTTTATGGTACGTCTTTTGCTCTAATTTCAGCCCACAGACATGGTTTTGATTTACCACGTTGTAGCCCAACCCTGCTGCTGGTTCTAATGGACAATAGTGAGTGAAATTTTGGACGTTGACGACAGGACCCGATCCAACCCCTACCCAAGCTACCTCGTGTTCAGCAGTGACCAGATCAGTTACCGAGGCTTCTCAAGTGCTTTCACGTCAGTCCATTCTCGTCACCTAACCAAGAGCTTTAACTAACACAGTTGCATTACAGCCTCACCGGGATGAGGGGAACGACCCCTGGTACCGGTGAATCGTGATGGTTCGTCTCTTCGTATGATCAGAACGACTGTCTCATGATCTTAAAGTTTAGGTCTGGTTTGGGGAGACTACCATTCCCTCGATAATTAAAGGTGTTGAACAATCGTGATATTTTTTTTCTCTGATTACTTTATACCTTGTAGAAAAAAACAGTAGGTTGATGCCTCTAATTTTCATTGTTTAGTCTTTTGTCGGTTCAACAACTGCTTCAAGCATCGCCTTGAGGCTTGACGCGCGACCAACTTTGTGCGGGCGACGTTTTTGATCATGTGCCACGTGTGGGAGTGACATGCCTCTGCAAACAAGCATGTGGGATCTCAAAAATGACTTTTGAACACGATACCAAACCATCTCGCAGACAGAAACAAAAAGAGTCCAAGTTGCACCCGACTCTGAACGGTGCAGAACGTCTCCAGACCGCTGACCGTTGTCTCCCGCCCAACCTGCTCGAAGAGATCTTTTGGCAGAGCGTCCAAGCTGGGGTCACCGATGACACGATCACTTGGAAGTCATATTGTCCTGGAAAGTTGCGTATGAAGCGGTGCGTCCCTGTCTTGCTTATCGGCGAGAGGGAGGGGGGAATTCAAGATCGAACTTAAACCTAAGCTTGAGATGAATATGGTGAACAAGGCAGGCATACCTTCGTGCGCGTACCGTGGGTAGATCACCATTGCCCAATTCGCCCTACGTTCGAGTTCTTCACTCCAATTCTCCAACATCCACTTATCCACTCAGATTTGATCATGCTGACCTAGTGTTGGCCCGTTGTGGTTTCTCAGAGTAGGGTTTAACGTGCGCCAACCTCTTCTGTCTCGAAATCTGACCAATTGTGAAGCTTCGCCAGCGCTCAGTGGGCTCGTTTCTCAGTGTTCACTGCTACCTCATCGAGTCATGATCCATACTTGCTAGCATAGCCAACAATTAGGCATCTCCAGACTCGCCGAGATCTCTGAGCGTGTATCACAGGAGACAGCGAACAATAGGAGGGCATGGGTCAAAGCTCGGAGCGAGAACGGTGAGAGGGTTCGTTCTGGAACTTGATTTACTCACAGCAGAGGGTCGTACTTTGGCAGCTTATGGGATTCGCAGCATACGCACCACCGACACACAAATACGTCAGCCTTTGACCATCTCCGCATTTCCTTCTTTAAGGCTTTGTACATATCACTCCAAAAGTTACCGTGAGACGGTATTGACTCGTGCCGACTGCGTTGCAATTGCATCATCGCGCTCGAATCGCCCCCAACCGCCTAACCAGAATAATATGGAAAGCCAGACAACCACGTCGTGCGTTCGAAACGACATGCCAAAAGTAGTAAGACAGATAGAATCACGTAAATTCCTTTCAAAGGACCGCTCAAAGAAATTGATGACAGAATGACCCAGTATATCCACAGGACTTCTGGGGGACATAAAAGCGACCTTTGTCTTTCCGCAGGTCAAATATCATCTCCTGATTTTCCCCACTGTACTAAAAATGTCAGTTTCCTCTGAGTCGGGACCCAAGCTCCGTGTTGCCATCTGGTGCGTAGCTATGTTCATGTTCGAGCCCGCAACTCAAAGTCCTTTCCAGTGGCGCTGGTATCGCCGGTCTTGTCCTCGCTATTACAATCGGAAAATATGACCCTTCTATACCCATTGATCTCTATGAAGCACACGACTCTACCTACACTGCTGATGTTGGGATTGTTGTATGGAGACGGACTCACGAAATTATGATCGAGCTCGGGCTGTTCGATGAGTTCAAAGAAATCTTTATGCATGATCCCGACAGCAGCAACCGTGGTGAGTGACTCGATTCTCATTCTCGATTGTGTCGGTCTCAGTCCTGACTGCCCCATCAGGCTTCCGTGCGAGGCGATCAGACATACGCGAGGGTGGATATATCTGGTATCACAAAGTCAATCGTTGTAAGTACTTGTGTTATCCGCTATTCGGAGACCTGTTCACATAGAAGTGGGCAAAGATGGCCCTTCCTCCATGCATCGTCAGCACATGGTGGCCATCCTGGAAAGGCACCTCCCAGCCTCGTGCATAGTACATTCCAGGAAGCAGCTCGTCGATTATACCGAACCAGAACAAGATGCGCACTCGACGTCGGCTATTATACTGAACTTCGCGGATGGAGCTACTGCGACCACTGATGTACTCATTGGAGCTGATGGAATCCGTTCAGCAGTGCGCAAGACGTTGTATGAAGCAGCATCAGAGGACAAGACCAGTGGCAACAATACAGATCTTAAACAATACATAGAAGCATCCTTCACAGGGATGACAGTATATCGTTGCCCTATCTCTGCGGAGACTTTGAAGAAGGAGAACCCAGAGAATCCTTCTCTAGAGGATATGACGGCAGTGAGTAGGCAATTACACATGCGCACAAATCCACACCTCAATCTGATGTCATACAGTATCACGGAAAGGGCGGGGTAAACATGTTCCATTACCTTTATTCAGACTCACCTATTTTATCATTCGCAGTTCTTTATCACCTACCCGATTGTCGAAGGGACTATCAACGTTGTGGCAATCATAAGCGATCCGAGTTTGATGGGCACGGACTACGAAGGACATTGGGTATCTGACGCGACTTGTGATAAGCTAGTTGAATACTTTGACGACTTTGAACCTCACGTGAGGGTAGTGGTGAAGGTGACTTCTCTCAACGCTGATTAAACCTTATTAGTCTAAGCACCACACGATACAGCTTTGCGAGGAGCCGTCCAAGTGGGCCATCCATGTCGTGAAACCGCTTCCATTTTGTGTACGAAAGAGGGTGGCACTCATCGGAGATGCGGTGAGTGGTGCTGCAGGCACGTTCCGTTGATGATTGATGATCCCTAGTGTCATGCCACGACGCCTCATTTCGGTGCCGGTGCGGGCCAAGCGATCGAAGTGCGTTCCCTTGATAATTCCTCGTCCATCGTTGCTCAAACGCGTCTAGGATGCATTTGTCCTTGGCCGACTCATCGCACATCCTCTTACCACGCCCCATCGCATCCAAGATGCCCTCCGCATTTATGAAGAGATTCGCCTCCCATTCGCCCGTTCTGTAGCGAGCCTTTCGTTATCGACTGGATGGATGTACACATTCATGGCACCAGGGTACTATGATGGGACGAGAAAGGAGGACGATCTGGATGAGACGGGCATCAGTGCGTATGAGAGGGAGGGCATGGAGACCATGAAGCAGGAGATTCTCAGACGATGGGATTCTGTCGATGAATCGAGTGGTGCTCTGCAGGGGTGGAAAGACGCAGAATCGAAATTGCAAGCGTTGGCGGGTCAGGTAGCCAACTAGGATACATCAAAGACTCGTTCCTTGTCATCCGCTCACGCCTAGTACTTTACCTGAGCCACATTCATGTATCAAGTTATAGGCCTCCCGTGATCAACACCATCCTCCTCAGACTAGAACCATCGTACTAGCTAGTAGCGGGTTTTAGACAGATTGGTTACCAGCATTCTACTATAACCTGTAAACGCCACATCCGTGGCAATTCCCGCCACGGTCTCATCGTTAAATACAAACAGCATCGTGGTGGCAACAGCACGTATTGTATCATTCGGACACAGCGAAGGAAAAGCGCAACACTGTCGGCATCACTCCTG
>JBBPRF010000124.1:0-55942 GCA_038092875.1 Lanmaoa pseudosensibilis
CCCATGTGTCTTCAAAATCCTACTCCACTCCCTGAAAATCCCTTTCCACTAAGCGCGTTTCATGTTGCATACCAACGATGCCTTGCCCTCGAGGCCGAAGCACCTGATCCTAAGGCTCCCCCACACTGCCCCCCTCCCATAGTCTGTGCTCGCCTTCTCGGCCACTTGTTACGCTTGGCACCCGCCGGCAATGGCCAAGGACAACTTCAGCGCGAGATCACCTCGGCGACAGACAACACAGTACTCATGCAGGTAACTGGTGTATATCTGAGTAACTTCATCCGCGCGTGTAGGCCACTGCCTTTTCATTGTTTGTTTGATCAATCTGTTTTACTTTCTGGCCTTTCGACAGTCAGGCGCAGTAGCGAACCGACCCCGGCACCATCCGAGCACCAGTCTCGCCCAACGTTTGAAATGGCTATGATGGAAGAGTGTCAATTAGATCATCGCTCCGCTCGGGCTGCCGTTCGCTCTCATGCAGTTTTAGTGATACTTTTCGCTGACATCTTGAATAGGCAATGAATCGTGATAACAATTGTTGCATGGTTACTGGCTGGAAGGATTATAAGCACGGTGGCTCCACAGTCGTGCAAACTTCGCACATCATTCCCGAAGCAACTAACAAAAATATCGATGAAGAGGGTAGAAAGGCGCGTGATGTTCGCGTTTCCCTTTCATCATTAACGATACTGCTACAGGTTATCCAATCCTGCGGGGTTTGGACAATTCTATCGATGTTCAGTGATATAAACATCATCGAGGACTTGGCGGGCAACAGAATCCACCGTCTCGAGAACATCCTATCTTTGAACTTCTACTGCCATCAACTTTTTGACGACCTCTGCTTGTGGCTCAAGCCTGTTGGAGTACGTTTACCATCACCATCTCCTTCTTGTGTCTTGATATTGTTCCATAGGGTGTACCACACACATATGATGTGCGTGTAGCTAAGGAAGAACTGAAGCTGCATCAGAGAATTCCCGAACGTGTGACTTTCTCCACAACAACTACCCTTCCTCTTCCCCATCACGAGTACTTGGCCCTTCATGCACTCTGTTGTGAGGCGGCATGGATGTCCGGGGCTGCAGGGTATCTCATGGACATCGAAATGAGGATGGACGATACGAAAGTCCTGGTCAACGATGGCGCGACGGCTGACCTCTTGACGAGAACGTTGGCGCTTGTTGAAGTCCGCTGCTCACACCTACCTGGATGAGTCCGTAAGTCACGCAGCTTTGAAGGTGGGTCCACTTTGGGGCCTGCGGCGAAGCTCATAGTATCATTGTGTATGTAAAGCGTCCGACCGCTAGACGTACACTTTCATGTCGGGCCCTTGTGAACGAAAGTCACGGTTATTGACCTCGGAAGTGGTAAAATCAGCAATAGCAACTTTTTTTTCAAATTGGCTTGAGAGGGTGAAGATAACCTACAACTTACGAGTGACACGACTCACAGTCGAGCAATACGCTGGCCGGTCACGGATCCCACCCCGGTTCGTATAAGCTAAGTTGATCTACAACTACTCGCACCTGCAAAGGACCGAAGAAATCATCATCCGTCGCTGGATATGTAGTATCTCTCTTACATGTGTACTCTAGCCACTTTCTTTTTCTTTTTCTTTTCTTTTTCTTTTCCACAGACATCAGAGTGTTCTTTAGAACGTGTACATGATAAAGTGATCACTATTCTTAACGCTTTGCGACTGCAAGAGATACTATTTGCGGTGGCTGACCAGACCGCTCGATGTAAGCATAATGTTCCTAACAGTGGGCATCTACACCGACTCATCAGAGCTCCTCGGAGGTTGCTAAGTACAACTTTGGGACTGAGCCACATCAACACCCTTGTTCTGCTACTGCCTTCCAAGGACAGCTCTTGGACGGTTGCGAGGGAATCGTCAAGCGAAATCACGTTCAAACATACTGCCTTTGGAGATGCTACGGCGTCTTTTGCTCCCGTATCTGATTGACGTACCCAGTCAAACGCATTTCATTCCCACACTGGGGATCCGGTTCATAATTAAGCATGTAGGTTTCGATCTTTACCTCCGTCTCCACTTGGAGCACCCCTCAAGTTGCTTTGATCTCCGAGTGTAGATCGCGACGTGTATTCGAGACGCAGATGCTTTACCCCCGCAGTACCTGGCAAGCATACTTGCGTCAAATGAGATCAGAGTAAGTATGTAGGTGTCGATTCCTCGCCTTTTGTGTCCAACCACTCTTCAGGTAGCGACTGATCAGAAATCGGAACGTGTTCCTTTTGTCCGCACTTACTCACGCGTTTTGGCGCTATGACACAGGTATGCCATGGCGATAACGACCAAGAAGCTTGCCACGTTCATGGCAGACATCTTGACGACCGTCTCTTCCTTGCCAGTGGGGGTCGTTTCATCCCCCCAAAACGGAATGGCTAACCCTTGACAACTTTAAAGCCCCAGGATTTTCAAGATTTTGACCTTTTTTGATAGCCTCGAAATAGTGTTATTCCCGGTGTGTAAATCAATTAATGCTTGCGCCTTTTTTTTTGTACCCATTTCTAACCCTATGTAGGACAAGTCTAAGCTAAGTATGAAAGGGGAACCTAGTGCCCCTGCCGCGTCCCTGATCCTATGAATGTCCTGGCAGGCGAGCGCAAGGCCTCTTGCGCCTTGTAACCACAGGGTTGTCCATCACACGCGTTACGTTGCGACGGACACGTTTACTTTTTCGAGACGATGCAGGATGGCAATGCGTGAACGTCACCGTCGTTGTTTTCACATGTGTGCAAGCCTCGGTTCCGGACTATAGGATCGGTTCTTTCGCTCCCTGTTGCATGTGGTCTACTAGGGGGAGTAAAAGCTCACTGGCAAGGGGTTCGTGATGAGACGGTTTCCTTTTCCTGTGCTCATGACTATCGGCTTTATGAATTAGGTTGACCTACGTCCCAGCTTGAACGTAGCTCGGTCGCTCAACATATGCGGGATGGCATTTCTCCATTTCACGCGAGTATGTATTCAGCGGTGTCCGACGAGGCGAATCCTATGGCCCGATTCAAATGTAAAGCCGAGGGACGATTACAGCCATAGTCCTTGTCCAAGCCTTGTGTGTTGTTTCGTTTGGGGCGGGGATGCGGACGGAGTGGACGGGAAGAAAACATCGAAATTCAACCTAGTCACGCCCCAAAACGATGCACGATGGCGGTATATGCACCTCGCTGCGGTCGTTTTCACTTGCGTATGGGTACAGTATACAATTACTCATAATGCATAAGAGATAAGGCACGATGCGTAGGATTTTGAGAGTAAAATTGGGTGCTTGTGGGTTTTTTTTCTGCCAAAATCCCTGCTGATAATCCATATTTCTCATAATGCATGGCTTTTTGGTGGTCCCGACCGTATGCATTATGCGTAATTGTACTGTACAAGCCTTCCTATCGCAAGTAGCATGCAAGGCCTATGACAGAGAGAAGATGGTATACTCGGAACTCTGCGACGAGGTGATTTTCTCTTTCTCTTGTTCTTGGCCCATCTGTTTTTGATCGATCTATCGTCACAGCTTGAACAATTCTCCCGTTTTCTCAACAGATCTCCACGATTTTTTTTCTTCCCACGGTTTTTTTTCTCTGTCTGACCGCTCAGTAACACATCTCACGAAGGTGAATTTCCTTGAATCGAATTGTAAGCACGCTGGCTTACCTGATTCCGGATAATCAGTATATGTACCGTCCGGGATACTGAGTGGTAATCACCCAGCATCATCGCCTTTTGGTGTAGCGGTTAAGCGGCGGACAGTCTGACCCTTACACGAATTCATTCATTTAGCCATGGTCCGGGAACAACTCGGATCGTCGGTGACGTCCGAACCCCCCGGCGTACTTTCTTTCTCATTCAAAGTTTATCTCTCACTGTGGTGCCGCGCGAGTGCACGGATCAATGAAGGCATACACTCGTCTTCTCAAGCTTCGGACCATGGCGGACGCGCTTGGGAATGGCAAAGGGGGTGTGTGCGCACGTCGTCGATATATTATCCCACCCCGGACACGCTTGCTCGAGGGAGCTTGGAACGAGTTCACATCCTCGATCGAGTTTCCCCATCCCGCTTGTCTGAGTCTACCCTCGGTTCTCGTTCAGTCCGGTGTCGGCATGGGTTGCGTCTCGGCACCATGCCATACATACATGATAAAAAGAAGCGATCGATCGAGGATATATCGTAGAACCATGCACCACCGAAACGAAAGCGCCTGTATCTAACGTAGGTCCGTATGCATATGTCATACATGCATCGCCATCAAGTACTCTATGACCTTCCCCACTCGCGCCACGCACACATTAGTCATCCCGCATCATGCTCAATAGTGGTGAATCTGTCATAGACAACGTTATGGTGTGAGCAGATCGCTCCCAAAAAAGAAGCCACACGCACCTCGTCCCGCTCCCGACCACGCATGAATGGCGGCTCTGTGTTCTTGTAGTAAATGTCTGTCCAGAGATCCTTGGCGAGGGGCTCGGGCGATTGTTTAGCCTCTTCGACGGCCTGGTCGACCTCTGCCTTGGCCTCCTTGTCAAATTGCTGCCGGTTTCAAAGCGATCATGACGACAACAAAAAGAAATAACAAAGAACGATGAGACCTCAGCGCTGCTTGAATCAGTGATGTAGGTGAAAAACACACCTTGAGCTCTTGCTCGGTAGCGAGACCCCATTCCTCGATGTACCGTTGCAAACCACGGATTGGGTCTTGAGTGCTCCGCATCCGCTGGACTTCCTCACGCGTGCGGTAGGTAGTGCCGGGGTCAGACATCCTGTCAACCAAGTCATGTAATCAAGGTCATGCAAGGAATGGAGGAATGCGTACGAGTGACCGCCGTAGCGATACGTAACGAACTCCATCAGGAGCGGGCCGTTACCTTCGACAACCCAGTTGCGAGCGAACTCGACGGCGTGCTTGGATGCGATGATGTCCATACCGTTGACCTGTATATACGGTACTGCGTCAACGATGTGGTACGGTGGGTCAATGAGGGGAACGGACCTGGAGACCAGGGATCTTGTCACCACGGGTAAAGTACTCGGTGTTGGAGGAACTGCGCTCGGCTGATGTACCCATACCGTACTTGTTGTTCTCGCAAACAAAGACGCAAGGGAGGTCCCAGAGCTTTGCCTATGGACGCATATATCCTCAGTTTGTCACACCTTCCGAGCTGGTTTACACACCATGTTGAATGCCTCAAAGACTTGACCCTGGTTACTCGCACCATCACCGTAGAGAGCAAAAGTGGCAGTCTTGTTGCCGAGGTACTTTTGTGCAAAGGCAAGGCCAGCGCCGACGGGAACTTGTGCACCAACAATACCGTTACCACCAAAGAAGGAAGGTGTAAAGATATGCATGGAACCACCCTTTCCGTGGGACATGCCAGCTTGACGACCGAGGAGTTCAGCGAGGACACCTTTTATGGTGCCGCCACGCATGACTGCAAAGGGGTGACACCGATAGGCGGTAATGACACGGTCTTCGGGGGTGATGCCATATTCGAGACCAACAGAGACTGCTTCCTACAATAGGATGAGCGAGCCGCCAAGACGACGAGAAGCCGTTTACCTGTCCAATAGCTAGATGGCAAAACCCACGGATGAGCTTGGCTTTGTACAGAGTGTCAGCGGCCATCTCCATGCGACGCATGGTCTGCATGTCTTTGTACATTTTGAGTAGTTGGTCTTTTTGTACTTGGACTTGGAGGGAAGGTGGGTCGCATTTGTGAGTGCGGAAAGAATCTTGGTGGAGCTTGACGGTGAAGGGTTGGGAGGGGTCTGTAATGACGTCCTGTAGCTGAGTGGTGTCCGCCGAGGTGGTGATTGTCCGCGCTAACGTAGGCTAAAAAACACGGAAAAAAAGGATGAGTGTTGCTAAGGAAACGAAAGAGAGAAGAAGACGGACGATGCGACGTGCGATGGAGGGACGTATCCGAGCGAGGGAGGCCATGGCTGCAGGAGAGAGGAAGAGGTTGGGAGCGACTAGAGAGACGAACGCGACACGAAATTTACCCGACTCACTTCGGGTCCCCGCGGAACGACTGCCTCACCAAGGTCCCGTGCTACACAGCCACTCATTACGGCGGCCTTGAACAAGACAACACGACGACTTGTACGTGTATATGTCCCCTTGCAGGCCAGTTGATATTGGTTATCTATCTCAAGGCAACGTGCCATGTCTTTAATACTCCATCACAGCTGACAGGCCCGCTCAAAGGACGCCGTCTGATCCTGTACCCACAGATTTTCATGCAAGATGAAAGAATGCCAGCGGGGCAGACACGTCCTTGTGGGACAAGTGCGCTGTCAACCCTCGTTTCTAGGCCGTAGAAATGTCCCCGGGGACAGCGGTAGTTGTAAACAATGTTAATTGTAATGTACTGGACGTGGCCTATGCCAAAAGCAGTGTGTCGAGTTGGGAAGAGAAGCGGGCCCGATACAAAGTAGAGGAGGATAATGAACGGAAGTAATAGAATGAGCGAGGATCTAGACCGGGCGGCGGGAACAGGGTGGCTGGAACGGGATAACGTGTAATTCTCCTGGCGCCGTCGTGTCGTTCGGCTGAGGGAAAAAAAAGGCAGTTAACGTTGAGGGGAGATTCCAGACCGTCGGTGAAATAGTTCCGCTCGATACGTCGATCATGGGCAGCACTCGTCCGTCGATCGGTGTACGCTCAGTGCTCGTTGGGGATGGTCCCCCTTGCAGTACGGTTTTTCTTCACGCCGCAGCTGGCCGAGTGCATGGCGTGCTCGGCATGGAGACGGCTGAATGTGTATAACGTGCAAGTGCAATACAGATACGGACAGTTTACGGCTGTTTGGGCTGAGCTGGGTTTGGGCGACATGGTTAATAAATTGCCTTTGGACTCGTGCTCGGGTGCAAGTCGACCCCAGCCAGCGCCAGCCAGTACACGAACGGACGGAGCCCCACTCCTCCTCTCTGCTCTCCAGCCCTAATGGATAACTCATCCCAAGGCCCGCCCTACTCCGTACGCCAACAGCTCTTTCACTCGTCCCATCTTCCCCCTCCTTCACAGCTCCATCTCCCACCCGTAAACACTTCTCGCTCAAACGTCAATACCCTACCCCCACTCAACTCGTCCTCCGCCCGCGTTTCCCCGTATGGGCACCGCCACCCATCACCGCCCCCTTCCTCCTCTCTCCCCTGGCCTGCTACCATGCACCGCACCTCCAATTCACGCGATGACGCTCTCCCCGCCCCGTCTTCCCTCCATCACTCCCAAAACATCCATCCCTACAACCAGCCCGCCTCAAGACCCCCAGAGTCGAGACAGGTCAAGCGCGAACAGCTTCCCCCGCCACAGCCTCCCCCACAGGCACCGTTAAAGGATGTCGACGATAACATGCCCGCCACCTGTGACTTTGTCAAGAAACTCTACAAGTACGTGGCCTTCGTCCGTTGCACTCGCCCATCTCATCATGATCGCTCGTCCAGGATGCTCGAGGATCAGTCCTTTACCCATGTCGTCTCATGGGGGCCTAGCGGCGATTGCTTTGTCGTCAAGGTAGGCACTGTCGACCCCTTATTCTCTCCATCGCGCGGCTGGAAGCACTGGTGACACGATCTGCGCCTGATGTCTGACCTCGTTTCGCAGGACATGAACGAATTTACAAAATCGATCCTCCCTCGCTTGTTCAAGCATTCGAATTTTGCTTCGTTTGTGCGCCAATTGAACAAGTATGACTTTCACAAGGTGAGCCAATCATATATGTGATCTCCCCCACGCCCGGGGAATCGCTCTTTCTCTTTTCGTCTGCTTCGATAATGATCATGTGCGAACGGCGCGGGATCGAGCGTGCGCCCGCTTCTTTTTTGCGGTGAGGTGACGTGTTCTTTGCGATCCCTCACCCCCCCCTTTTCGGGCGTGGCCTCAAGGGGGTCCTCACACAATCCTCACACTCATTCCTCCATGGGAATGCTTCTCCCGGGCGGCCCGGAGATCCCGTCCATCATCGGGAGCTAACAGCGTCGCATCTCTAGGTCAAGAACACCGACGATGCCCAGTTCGGTGAACACTCGTGGACATTTCGCCACCCCGATTTCCACATCGACAGGCGCGACGCGCTCGAAAACATCAAGCGCAAAGTCCCCGCTGCTCGAAAATCTCTCCCAATCAATGTCCCTTCCTCGTCTCTCCGCTCCATCTCTGCAGGCTCCCCAGGTCCACCAACCGTTGGCGAAGTGGAATCGTTGCACGCTCAGACGACCACCCTCGCTTCGCATACGAACGCCCTCCAGAACCAGACGACTTCCCTGCAGTCACAAACGAGCACGCTTCAGTCCCAGACCGCTTCCCTTCACGCCCAGTCCGCCGCGCTCCAGACAATGTCGACTGGTCTCCAAAACACCGTCTCGGCGTTACAGCAACAGATCGCGTCACTGCAGGCGCAGAACGACACGCTCCGAGTGCAAGCGGGGAGATCAGAAGATCGGATGCGCGGCCTTGAGCGGAGTTATCGGGATGCCCTCGGCGAGATGGTCAATTTTCAAAAGAACATGGCACAGCAAGATGCGTTAATGCAGGGTTTGATTCAGTATTTTTTAGGGATGGAGGGGGGTGAGTCGCTCGCCCATTGGGTTTCTTTTTCTTCCTCTCCCTTTTTTTTTTCACCGTCATTTCGTTCTCTTCCTACCTCTCGCCTGCGTTGGCCCACCTTTGTGTTGGTAGACGAACGGACGCCGATGTGCTAGCACCAACCTTGTGCCTGATGGCCTGCGGGTGATACAGGTTATCGGGTGAGGTCGGGGCGCAATTGGTGTCAGTGTACGCGACATTCATAGTCATATTGTCTTTGTCCGTTGGTTCGTGCATACGATGAAGTGTTGTCCTCGGTCGTGGTATTCCACGCTGAGCTTCGTCGATGCATGGTCTTGCGCACTTTATTTGAATTTCTATTTGCGGTCTATTTCCTCCTCCGTTCGCGTATGCTAAACTTTGTCTCATTACATCAGGGAAACACAAGGATAGTATGACAGCACCGACCGCCGGACCATCCACGCTTGCTGGCCCTTCGTCGGTGCCCCAACCGAAAACACCCGTTGTGCCCTCTGTACCCCCGAACATTACCCACAGCATGACTCCTAGCACTCATCCTCCCCCGTCCCTTTTCGCAACAGGCACAGGAAATGCGGCGTCCGCAGCAGCATCACTCTTTGCTAATCCGCAGCCTCAACCGAGTCCGTTTCTGCAACCCTTAGCAGTAAATTCACCAGCCCCACCTCCGTCATCGTCATCGTCCTCGTTATTGCAAGCATTAGGGCACACGCAGAGCCAGAGTCAAGCGAGCCAGGGCGCCAGTCAGGCATTGCAAAGTTTGAATACACAGGTACAATTCTTACCTGCGCAGGAAGCGCAGCGAGTCCTGGGGCTCGGCGAGCACCCCGATCCGAGTGCGATCGCGCGTGCAAGTCTCGTGCAGATGAACGAGATGTCTCGACGCGCTGAGAGCGGGTTGTCCTTTCGGTCGAGCACAACTGCGAGGTCGCCGTCGTCGAACGGGACAGACGTGACTGCCAGCTTGGGCCGGGATGCTTTGTCGCGGATATCCCAGATGCATCTGCAGATGCACGATCCTGGGACGTCGGCGGGGGACGAACCGTTTATACTCCCACCGGATGTGTGGGAACCACCTGCGCAGAACGCGCATGAGGGACTGCAGGTGTTTACACTTGGGCATCTGTTGCCCCGCAGTAACGTCGAGGACAGGAATGGGAATTGGACGTTTCCGGGAGAGGCCGCGGCTGGATCCAGTTCTGGGTCGACGGCAGACGGGGGAGACGCCGTAGGTGGTAGCGTTGGCGGAGAGGACGAGGGGTACGAGAAAGAAGAGACTCCGGGGCCAGAGGAAGTCGTGCAGCCGACTCCTATGAACCCATCGAGTGGATCATCCTCGCCACCTTCCTCTTCGACTACGACGTCGTCGTCATCGGGTATGGGGAACCATAAGAAGCTACGTGTGCGTCGATCGACGTTCGTTCCCGGGTGGGCTGTACCGCCGCGTGTGTTGCTTGTGGACGACGATGCGGTCAGTCGACGATTGAGCAGCAAGTTTTTGCAGGTGTTTGGGTGTGCGATCGATGTGGCTGTGGATGGGGTCGGTGCAGTGACTAAGATGAATTTGGAAAAGTATGATTTGGTGTTGATGGTACGTCTTGATACATGTTCTCGTCTGTCGTCGATACTGACGCGTCGGCTATAGGACATTGTGATGCCAAAGATGGATGGGATATCCGCCACATCATTGATAAGGCAGTTTGATCATATGACCCCTATCATCTCGATGACCAGCAACTCGAAACCGAGCGAGATCATGACATATTATTCATCCGGGATGAACGATATCCTTCCGAAACCGTTTACAAAGGAGGGCTTGCTGGACATGCTCGAGGTGCGTTTATGTCACTCGGTCCCGGGTGGATCGATGTCTGATGCTTGATCAGAAACACCTGATGCATCTCAAAGTGATCCAACAAATGTCCAAGGTACCGAGACCGCCGGTGGGCGTACCGCCCTTGTCGGACGCGGGGTTCGATGAAGCGCTCGCAGTAGGTGCTGCTGCTTCATCCTCGTCGACGATGCCGAGTTATGACGACGATGGGCGGATCAATCCGTTGGCGGGTATGGGCCTCTCGGACGAGCGGTATCAAGCGATTCTCAAGGATCTCGTAAGCAACGAGAATCTGATGGGGGTCGGTGTATCCGAAGGGTTTGCCGCATTCGAGGGTATGGAGGTGGGTCTGGATGTCGGCGTCGATGTCGGTGTGGGCGTGGGTGAAAAGCGGGTGTTGGACGAGGATGCGGGGGAGATGCGTGGAGGAAAACGAGGGCGGTTCGAGATCTTGGATTGAACCGTGCGTCGTCGAGTTTTGTTTTTCTTTCTTTCTTTTTTTATCTCAGTTTTGGGAGGGGGAGGGGGGGAGTCGACTGATTCCATCATTTACGGTTCACGAATCTATCACGACATGACGCTGTCTTGTGCGTGCGGTACGGAATACCCGGCGTCGACGCCGTGCCCCGACGTTTGCAAGTCATCATTTTTTTCCTCATTTTTACGCGCTTTTTTTAATCGTTGTGGACGGACATACATGACACCTCATGCCCTATATGCTTCACTTGATTGTTTTCGTTCTCTCTCTCCATCGTTGTTGTACGTCATTACCATATACGAATTTAGGTCACCGTTGAAAAACGATGCAATGATGATATCGATTTTTTTTTAATCTTCCGTTTTCTTTTTCCGCGGGGGCTTTAAAAAACTCCATGTATGCCATGTTATGAAATCAGGAAGATTGCCTATGCACATGTAATGGGAGCGTATGGTGATAAGGAGTCGAGCGCAGCGAGGCAATGTGACGCAGTCCGTGCCATTCATTTTAGTATATGTGAGCCGTGCGGGTGATGGGCGGCAGTTGGGTTGACCCAGTGTGGGCAATATACGTTAGGGGTCCCTAGATACAGATCGACGAGAGTGTGGAATAGCGATCAACGTCATTCGTATTGTCATGTACACGAAGGACGATAATGTGAGGGGTTGGGAGAGGTGTAAAGAAAAAGTAAAAGAAAGACAAGACAAGACAAGACAAGAGAAAGATAAAAGAAAGCAGCACAGGGCAGAAATAAGAGTCCATAATCACGATCAAGACTCATAGGATCAGAGGAGAGAGAAACGAGCGGACGGACGGATGGGGTTAAGCGGTCCACTCGACCTGGGCGTGGTACAATGCAGCATACTCTCCATTGACACGGAGAAGTTCGGCATGAGTGCCGCTTTCGACGACGCACCCGTCTTTCATGCATCTATCATAGAGCAAAAAAAAAAAGGGACCAGGGGACGAGATCGTGGTGGATCAGCAAAGACGTTTCCCAATCGAGAGCCAAGAGTATACGTACAGGATACGGTCGGCTTCATGGGCGAGGTGGTGGAATCGATGCGTGACACAGACGATCGTCTTGCCTGCCCGCGCTTTGCGGAACTCGGACAGGATATCGCGCTCAGCAACGGGATCCAATGAAGATGTCGCTTCGTCGACGACGACTAGCCGTGTTGTGCGGTTGTTTATGCGCATGAACATGCGTGCGCTGTGTGACACGTTACAGGTCAACGAAATGTGTGTATATGCGCTTCATGGACGGGTCTGGACTTACGTGGCGAGGCGTTGCTTCTCACCGCCTATAGGCATGGCTTCAACACAGAAATCTTTTTTTCAATCAGATAACGTTCCGTTCACGCACCTGATATCGACACCAGATGACCCTCGTGTCGAGCTAGCTCTTCTTTCAGTGCATCAGATGGATATCCATACATGCCGTCCATCCATCCATGATTGATATCGAACGAGGGCTGAAGCTGCGTGTCATATCCATCGCTGAGCTTCGATATCCACTCAGAACAATTGCCCATCCGTGTCGCCTCCTCGATGTACTCCTGCTTGATGTTAAATGTGGGCGGTAGACTAAACGCGATGTTTTCCCTTATGGTAACGGGGTAGACGACCGGGGACTGTGACTGGAACGCCATGGCAGCCCGGAGTTGGTCCGTGTCATAACGCACAAGAGGCAAGTCATCGATGAGGATCTCTCCCTCGGTCGGATCAAATAATCGCGCCAACAATTTAATCATGGACGATTTTCCGCTTCCGTTGGTGCCCACCACGAGGACGAGCTCGCCGGGCAGGATATCAAAGGAAACATTGCGGAGTGCATCGTGATCGCTTCCTGGATATCGTAACGAAACGTGTCTTGACATGTCGAAATGCATACGTGAGCATTACATATACGACGCCCACAGAGAAGATGATGTTACCTAAAGGAGATCTTCATGCCTGCGTCATGGGACCAGTGGGTTGGGCGAGGAAAGGATTCTGTACCCCGTGGCATGGTGCTCTGGTAGTTGATAGCATCATAGAGCCGCTTTGCATGCGAGCAGACGTCTAGCAAGGAAGGCGTATATTCAGTATATTGTCCTATGCTCAGCGAAATAGATCTGGTCGCTTGCTGCAGAAGCGCCATCGAAGCGATGGACGATGGAGACAGATAGGTCGGGGGTATCAACGCATAGATGGCCTGACAAAGTCCGCTAAGAAACCAGGGAGATGGGAAAAAAAGAGTGCCTTGCCATTGGGAGATCCAAGGTAATATCCATCAGAAAATCCCAGTGCCAATCTCGCAGGAGTTCAGTACACCAGGGGGTAGGATCCAGGACCTCGACATCCCCCAGTCGTTCCGCAGATTTCTTGTATTCTGTGGGGCAAAATTGAGCAATGACAAAAACTAGAGAGGAGTAGCACGTACCGGTCTCGATAGAGCTCGCTATCCCATCCAGCATGAGGTCGGCTCTGTACTGAGACGAAAAAGCTAGGCCAAAAAGAGCCTTCATTCTCTGGAAATGCCGATTGTTGGGCCAATAGATGTACGCTATTCCGAAACTGTGATTGGATAGTGAAATAGAATCACATCTAGACAAACCTGAGCAGCCAATACCATTTGACGGAGCCAGCCACCAAATGAGTCCACGCGCGACACAGAAACCCAATAACACTTCCCGTTCCGGACTCCGTTTACAAGAGATGGCATGTAGCAATACGGACACCTGAGAAGTCAAACAAAGGGTACAGCGCACAAACTGACTCAATTGCTTCAGGAAAGGGCCGCCCGGAAACTCGGACCCGAACCGTCTTTCGACAGGAAAGATGGAGTGCAAATCTAGGCACGCGTCAGTTTCCCGGAATTCGGCGAGCATCATGAGAAGGCATACCATGTATGGAGAGTAGATCGACCCTCAGACTGGCTAGACGCGAGAGGATCATTAGAGATACACGTACGATAACGGAATAAATTGCTCTACCGTGTATGAGCTGAGGTATAAAGTGTGCTCTGAACCGCTTGGTCAGAACTTCCAGCGACCGAGCACTGCATAGATTCAACGACCACGCATATACCCAATTCGAAACACTCACTATATGCGTTCGGCAGCAATGTTGATCATAGCGCAAGAAACCCAGGAGGTGGCGAGAGACCGGTACACCTCTGGAGACAGTGCTCCATTTATGAGACCATCCCCGAGCTGCTGGGAATGAAGGAAACACTACTTGTGAGAATGACGAGGGCGACATACCCTATCGAGCAAGATATTCAACCAGTAAAGGTTGATTGCCGGATGAATGCCTTGCCACACAGCGGTCACCATGTACGCAATGAATTCCGCCGGCGCGAGCTTGATCGTATCGGCAAGGTGTCTTCTCACGTAAGGTATTTTCTCGCAGATCGCTCGAAATCCGTCCAACAACGAGTACATGCGCAACGTAAGTGAAGGCAAAGTAGTGTCTTCGTACGTCAAGTCGTATACGCCATACCGACGATACCGGAATCGACCACGCGAGGCCTTTCCCGACGGTATGTTCATCTTACTGCGCGCAACGCTGTATCTTGGGGTCTTTGTGCGTCTTATGTCCGATGGTGGGATATAATATCAGAAAGTACGGGATTGAATCCGCACTGAGATACATCACCTGCATATTTATACCCTATCCCGACGACACCCCAGTCCATCTGTTTCTGCCACCGCCGCTGTCATGTGGTTGCGGGTAATGTACAGGAGGTGCGAGTCCAGCCTGGACAAACTCTTCATCATCATCTGTAGGCGTCCATCTTGTCTATTCGGGATGAACTGTCAAACCATTTGATAGAAATTCAGAAACCGCCCACCGATAGAGTCGGCACCGTGACAATTCACCCAAGGTCGGTGTGCCAGAGAAACGGAAGAAGACACGGAGCGCCTTCTGCGTCATATCGGACAACGGCGTCTTGCGTTACCAACGCGTTCCATCGATTGGTGGACGACACAACCAATGTGACGCCCACACATGTGGGTATCAGATTGCGCTCCTGGTCATGTCCAGAAAACTCCGAAAAGGGTCCTGGACGCGGCGATCGGGGGGAACGATCTTGCCAACGCATCACTATTTCGCATTGCCAGCGGGACTCCTATGCTTACGTAGAGTTCAAAGGAACGACAGTTCGAATGTTTGGAGGAGGAATTTCCGTTCTTGCACACGGGTGACGCATGCAGTATATGGACGCGGGATGAATGGATGACATGTAATTCGGGGCGTACCGATATGAGGACCACCCACGGCCAGCGGGTCGCGCCCACAGTGAAGCTGTGC
Source organism: Lanmaoa pseudosensibilis (assembly GCA_038092875.1). Taxonomy (NCBI): domain Eukaryota; kingdom Fungi; phylum Basidiomycota; class Agaricomycetes; order Boletales; family Boletaceae; genus Lanmaoa; species Lanmaoa pseudosensibilis. The sequence continues at coordinate 15,192 of JBBPRF010000124.1, forward strand.
CATGAAATTAGCATCACCTGAGGGAGTTGGAAATCAGAAAAGTGGGCTGTCAAAAATGGTTGACGGGACTGGCCCTCACCGTTCGTGTACAAATTCCTCGTGCACATATGTTGGCAGCTGCGGCGTGAAGGTGTTCGGAGCTTGCTCAGAGGATACAAGGGTTATGTAACTTTAAGTTATCTGGTGAAGGGCCGAACTCGGTAGCTGTTGTGTATGTAGCAGTTGACTAATGTTGTCGCTTACAGTAGTGACATACAAACCTTTTGTAGGGAAGTCATCCACCACAACCGAAATGTAGGTTTCGTAGTACACAGTGGGTGATGCTGACGAACATCACCAAACCTACCCCGATACTATGTCCAACTTCAGCCAAGCATCCATCTTCTCCCACACGTCCTCCTGTTCGTTTGTCCATTCTTCCCTTTTTTCCCTGACACAAGCAGCACACAGTCCCTCCGCCGCCCAGTTGATTTGTTTGACTTGCTCGAGAGCCTCGAGGGGTTTGTACACGCTATCACCTGCTATTGCAGATTGTATGACCAGAGGAAACCATTTGTCTGCCAATGAGTTGGTACACGCCATATGGGGTGTCACAGGCTAGAAAAATAAATAAGCGGGTCAACCGAACAGATCCCCGGCGGATCGCGAATAGCGAAGGAAGGCAGAAAAAAATACAAGAGCCCCAGGCTGCGGAAATACGAGCATAGTCGCCGCCCATAGTAGAGAAATGCCACCGATTCCATCACCACCAAAGAAGCCAGGCGGTGATGAACATACACCAAAAAAAGGAGATTGAGAAGATTAGACACACCGGTTCAAATAAGACGGGGGTAAAATGCTCCACGATGCCATTCATGAGATTTCGGCAACGCTCGACGTCTGTGGGTGTCAGCGCTGTCGTATTCGAGGGTGATGAGTTTGCGTCTTGGGCGGCGGCATCCGAGTCGGGCTCAAAATCGGTCGTCGTCATAAGGCCGTAATAAATCCCTTTCTGGATCTGCGAACCGTGGAATGAGTACGCCAGTACAACGGTTTCCCGGAAAGCCACCGGGGTAATGGATGTCCTCCTTTTGATAAATCGAGATGACATGTAGGTTGAAGACTCACGGAGGCGATGTTGTACCGTAACGCGAGGCTCAACGCCTCTTCGAGATGATTGGGATAGACAAAAGGGGACGGTCCGCTGGGAAACATGGCTACGAGATAAGATCTCGCCAGGCTATGCACAGATGGGAGATCCAGCTGCTCCGGCGAAGATACGCGAAGGATGGCAGCAACGTGTTGGAAGGGTGCTTCCAGTGACAGTGGACTACATTAGATGCATGAGGCGTGTGGATCAGAACATCGGTTGATCCGTCACGGATCATGGGTGCTCACGTATCGTGGTAGAGATGCGCCAACAACGACGTGAAATCCTGGACTTGCACGCCGAGTGCAAGTGGAATGGTTATGGCAGGAACGTCGCTTCCGTCCTCCGGCTCTCGATCCAGAACAACCCTGGAGTGTCGGCGCAGCAAACATTCGTGGATCCTGAATAGCACGATGCTGCCTTGGCCGTCGACTTGGTTGTTAAATGCCCTCACGATTACAGAACCGTCATCGAACCAATAGATGGGGTGTCGATATGCTTGTGAATCTGCTTGGATCACCATGCTCCGACTCTTGCTTCCGGATGACAGCCTCCAGCTAACCCCTACAGCAACGACTGATTGAGGAACAAGCGTGGCAAGCGATCAACAATGGAGGCTGATGGAGCTGACTGGCGCCGCAGTTATTTATGGACGATGGGCAGTAGGAATATGCATGTCAGCGAGAGCATCAACAAATCGATTTCCCACTCTCATCGACTTGATGTCAGTTCCATCTGCGTAATAAGGCAGACGACCACAGACGTTCAAATGCAGGAAACGACAAGGTAACGACGTGGTTCGTTAATACAACACTTTACTCAATCGTTGTATGGAATTAAGGAGAATGTCACCCTGCTTCACTACTTTCTCGTATTGAGCGTTCTTGAGTGACGGTCGTGTCGTTTCCACGATTCCATGTACCTTGTCAATCGTGCAGTGCAATCGTCCGTTAGCGATAAATCGTGACAACTCGCTGAACCCCTCGTTGAGTCGTTGTGTTTACCAGAAGAAAACTTCGACTTGCCTGTCAATGAAATCAATGCTGACTCCAAATGCCCCACTGAGGCTCTGCAGTGTGACGCTACGGTATGATTCTAACAGCTGACCGTATGCGAGGATTCGCATCTCTCTGATGTAGTAACGAGTATGCGGAGATAATAACCGCGAAGGCAGGAGGTAGGTCTGCTCAAGGGTAGCTGTGTGGCGTGGGGGACAACATTAAGATGAATCAGTCAAATTGCATGCCAACCCATTGTGGGCACATAAAATGCGTACCTAGTGCGACAAAAAACTTGGCGTAATGGCAGTCGTACAAGTTATTTACGAGGTCACCGAGGACAGGGAGGTCGGGCAAGACGGAGATAACATCTGGGGCTGTGATGAGCTGAAACAATAGTCAGCCTTCCTAAGTCATGACACGTAAACATGATGAAAGACAGCAACCTTTTTCTTCAGATCTGGCCGCTTGAGGGTCAACGAGTTGACGATGATCGTGAGAGCGACAAAGTCGGTATAAGAGATTAATTCTGTGGCAGTAAACGTGGATAGCGCGTCAAGTAAGAGCTCGCCACCGGTCTTGAATTGACGAATAGAGACAGCGTGCAGTCCACGATAAACCTTGAGGCGATTCCGTCTGTCCCAGTCACCGCCTTCTTCGATGAATCTGCAAGATGTTATTACGTGGTACGTGATGTGTCAGAGATGTGACCAACTTTTCCGCCTTTTCAAGGTTCTCGGTAATGAGAACGTTATCCCCAAAAAAGAGTCCGATCCGGATGAGGGTGAGGGATATATCTATCCTTGATCCAAGTCCAGGGGTTTTCTCCAGTGCTAGCTTCTGGGCTGCGACAGCATGCTCCTGCTAAAGGGGTCAGCTGAGCTGCTTGACGTAGGGGTCACCGGCATACCCTGTCACCTATCTGCGTCAGGTGATTCGCGCGCGCCTTGAGCGCGTCCGATATCTCAGATTCTCCTTCCGTCTTCTCAGCCTCGGCGAGCCGTTCGTCCAGCTTTTTGAGCTCTCCCTCGTTCGCTTTCTCCATCTCGTCAAGTAGTGAAGGGTCGGAGACGAGAGCACCCGAGGACGTGACGAGTCGATAATACGGGGTCATTTCTGATCGCAAACGGATGTTCTAACGGAACAGACTCTTGTCAGCGAATGAATGGACGTACTGTCCGCTTTGATCCCATCCAGCAACGTATTTCTGGCGTTGTCGTGGAGGTGCTTGAGTGACGGGGAAAGTAGGGTAAATACATGTTGAGGAAGACTCAGATTAGGGATGGGTAGGACCGCATCGTCCGACATGGTGGTATGCTGAGTGGTACTGCGAGTGACGCGTCAGTATCACCCATATTCCCACGGCCAAATGAAGTTCGGACATCTAACAGCTTCGGCCCTGCCAATTCAAGCTGAATACATCGACTGTTTTATAGCAGGATTCGAATTCTGGTGTCAAATATTGGTGAACTGAATGATCCCACCGATGAACCGTGCCATTCCCACCATGCAGATTTCGCATCGAGGTTGGAAGGGTTCGAGCTGTCATAACTGGGGGTGTCTATATCTGATTTCTTCCACCATTCGGTTATCAAGTAGCAGTAACTCGTATATCGGGGTGTCCCGCCTTCGGATGTGATCCAATTCGTTGATATCGTTTCAAAGCTGTAGCAGTCGCCTACGATCAAGGTCAAATTGCTTGTCATTTGCTTGTATGTATATTGGAGACTCACTTCTTATGACACCAAAGAAGTGTCATTTTCACAAGAGATTCGTCCTGCTTGCTGTATCTACTGGCATTGAGTTGAACCCCTGCAGCTTGAGCTTGTCTGGGTACGTGACACTACCACATCCTGCGGAATTAGCTGACACTCGATTGAGTCGATGGTCATAGAAGTGTCCTTGAACACCTGTCACAGTCATCTTCTTTGTGGTAAGCGATTCTATAGCTGCCAGATCATTCAGTCGTGACCAACGGGTGCTTGAAGTTCGATGTATGTAGAAGAAAAAGAAAAGACGAGGATGTGTGTAGTGGAACTCACTTGTTGTCCCTTCGTAGGGTGCCAGTGTGATACGCCGATAAGGACATGTCGCGCTTCCGATTTTACCCCAGCAACCACCCGCTGGATCACAAAGGAGTTTCGCCTTCGCACGAAGGTAAGGTTTGTATGAGAGTACCGATCCGATATTGAAACGTCTCCACAAGTATTATTTCCGTCATGCGAACACGGTACCACATAATCTCCTCTATGTCGCACAACTTTTTGATTACCTGGCGTCACGAGTGGAATACCAGGAATAATAAATTTCTGCAATGGTACCACGAGTCCATTCGCTAAGTACAGAGAGGCACGGTGCGACCTTGATGAAAGACGTTTATATGTCCCCGAGGCCCGGGTGAGTACATCAGGGAGGCAAGAAGATCATGATTTCGAAGTCTGACAAATTGTTAAGAGAAGACCAGATACGACAGGATGTGTAGCCTCACCTTGCGGGGTCTAGACTTCTCCTTGCATAAGTGAGCAATGCTCCAAGTCTCAAAATTAGCTGCTTCTCACGGAGGCAGTCTCTTGTGCTCAGCCCTCTCTTACAACCGTTATGGACCTACTTGTCCGTCGCTATGGTGGACTGAAAGACTAAGACCGTATCTTCAACGTCTATCGTGGACACGATCCATGATGGTCTACTCTGTTGTCTTCTGAAAGTAAACATATTCCTGTATGCTTGCGGCTATTGCACTGGACAAAGGACGTCCTTCCAAAAGGTGACACTTGGACCATCTAAACAATCAAAGACTTTGGATTCAGAGGATGCGGAGGCGCTGGTTTTCCTAGTGGTCGTTTATGAATAAGCCCGGCTGGGAGATGGACAAACGATATATCTTTTTCTCTACCCGTCTTCCACCAGGCTCACTTCGTAGTCAACGCCGACGGGGTGGGCCGTAAACGTGGAAAGATCGCGAGGTCCTCCGTGGTGATCCTCACAGATTTGTCAAAGGCAGTCTTGCCGCTGCCTGTTTATGAATGCGAACGCGACTACATCTATATTCGTGGAGAGTTCGTTCAAGAGGTTAACCATCTCCAACACGCCATTACCGAGGCATACCGCACTGGCTTACAGTTACTTGGCAAAAGTATCTGTGGTTCGGGTTCCGAGTTCCGAGTTCGACGTTCAAGATCACCGCGGAACTGGGGCGTCTATCGGGGGGAATCCTGTTTGAAGGCACCTTACCTGCTGACGTCGGTCTCTTTGGCTGCTCAACAACCGTCGTTGTTGCACCAACCATTTGAGCGACAAGCGGTAGTGTTAGAGGTGGCTGGGATACCTACTTGAAGTGATCTCCGGTGGAAGCTCTGTCCCCGTATTACCCATTCACAAGTGTCCGGAGGCTTTCATCTGGACTACGACTCGTTAAAAGCTGCACAGTCGGGTTTGGTGCGGATGCAATCGTCACATCGGCAAGAACAGGCACATTGTCGCCGCTATCGCACGGTCCGATGCCTTCAGTGGGTCTCTTGTATGAATACTCGCACTACCTTGTTAACGGGTTCCCTAGTTCTACAAACATGAGTCTTGTGGTCAATGCACTGAATAGCCATATTACCTAGCGCGTTTTGTACACCATTCATCGACAAGACTCAAGTCTCAGCAATTGAGGGATGGGCTCACGTTTGAGCACAACGGGTACCAAGCGTATTTTCGACCACGTGAAACATTCTGGCAGACTGACGCGCGCATGCTAAAAATATACCGTATAATCATGCTAAGCGGACCGCTCGCGTCGCGTCCAGCTTGTCTACTTCTGTCACAGTTACGACCTGTCATGATGCATTATCGCTTCGGCGTGTACATAGATTCAAGAGCCATGTATGGGTAAGTCTTCGAACCTCTGTAGTTTGCAATCATCGTGGTTATTCATACCCTCAGTTCATGTACTGTTACAGTTGGCCAGTCTTCACACACCGCGGTTAGCAAGCTTGAAGACTGGCTTAAACATTGGACGAAATGGAATCCAGGCCGCAGAGCAATCTAGGGCGTGCCTGAAGTGCTCCAAATACCGAGTCGTGCCAATGTTTAGATCAGTCTCAAATATTGGTGACTCCGTTGTGTTATATTTATTGTCGGATATGAACATATGGATGACTCGGAATGCGTCTCTGTTTCCGCTGAGGAATTGTCAAGTTAGGCATCTAGATCTTGGGTCATTCGGATGTCGTCCTATTAGTGTCGTCACCAAGGACTTGCCGAGGACCCCGTTTCCATTGTCACCCCCTGGAGATCCAAATGCCTCCCGCGACCCAGTATGATATCATCGGAACATCACCCTCACGTTCATTGACCCGTCTGCCAGTGCTTTCTCGCGTTGTGACCGTATCCGCACAATTCATGCCAGCGGCGCCTGTTCAACCGACGTATAAAATGGGCGACACCTGGGGAGCCTGACGCCTCCACTCCCCTCCTTTATCTGAACTCAGCAGCGTATCATGTTCAATCCTTTTGGAAAGCTTCTCTGTGTCGCAGCGCTCGCAAGCGCCGTGCTTGCGCAGAACATCACCATCGTCCTGCCCGCTGAAGGGACACAAGTACGAGGTGGCACGAGTCTCACTGTCGAGCTTGAAAGGGATGTGAGTGCCATATTTCGCAGCTGTTCATATTTCCTTCCCCCCAACCACTCAGAAGGTTGTCCTGACTCACTGACATTGACACAGGCGTTACCCGCCGATTCTGTGGAGGTTGCCGTCGTGATTGGCATCATCTCCTGTGGAGGAGGCTGCCCAGACCCCACCCAGGCTCTGGGCGATATCGGCAACAGCGGTCATTTCATGCCACAGTTTACCAACGGCCCGGGGCAACCATCTCAAAATTTCACTGTGACCGTTCCAAATTGGTTCAACGGTCCTGCGCAGCTCGCTATTGCACATATTTTCCTGCTCGGGGTGTGTAGCTCTCTCTTCATTGTGTCTTGGTTGCAGAACGTAGATGCTGACGCACTGCAAAAGCCGTACGGAAAATTGCAATCGCAGTTCGCGGCCACCAACCTTATGGTGAACAATATTGGGGGCGGTTGAGGACACCCGATGATTTGGCCTACACAACAGATTTTCGTATAAAGAAACAAGATACCAAACTACACTTGAGGTGTAGTTCGTCATTTGGAGAATGTTGATGTTTTACATCTGGACAAACTTCGAAGTTCTGTCCTGGTGCTGGCAATACTTATTTCGAGTTGTAAAATACTCAGAACCAAAATTTAACCAAGTCCATAGTAAGATTCCGATGAGTAGGTATGATGATGTAAGCTAGTACTATTTGATATTCCAACGTTCCTCCTCAAACTGACGCGCTCGAGCGATTTCCTAGTCTAGTCTGGTAAATTGCGGCTCGAGAAGCGCACCTCCGAGTCTGCGCGCGGTCTCGACTCCTCGGCTTCTGCGGTGTCGTGCTCGCGTTCCGCGACTCTCGGGGGACAGTCCCCTTAGCTAGTAACACCTCTGGTTCATGTGCGACGGGGTTTGCCAGTGGTCCCCACGCGACCGCTGATGTGCCACTAGGCTCGTATTTTTCTGGGGTTTGTCCATGACGTGGACGTCTCAGGTATATTCCTCATCTCGTTCCACCTATACCGCTGGACCTGTCCAACTAGTGTTGCACTCGTGAGTTGTTGTGGCTCGCTATCGGCGTGCCTGCTATCTTATCCGGCACCCTCTCCCTTGTTATGACTCGATATTGTGCTCACTCTCAGGCTTTGGCTCATCTCGAGCCATTCTATGGCCCGTTCGCGCTCACATTCTGATACGTTCTGCTCTGCTTTAGGCTTATTGCTGGCGCCATCCTCGCCCTTAAATACTTCCGACGCGTTCGGATCACCAGCGGTACGTCCGGTATTGTGGCTCGCGTTTCTTCCGCTCCTCCTCGAGCGGGGGTAGCTTAGGTAAGTTCTCTGGTTATCGGATCGTTTCAGACTTCGTCTTCAGCTAGTAATGGTTTCAGTGCCATCTGTGCCGTCTCGTCCACTTGTTTACCGTGAGACACTTTAGAGTAGTAAGTAATAAGTCTAACATGTCGAAAAGCATACCAATGGTACCATGCAATGCAAACCTGTCATAATCATGTTAAACTTCCGAGTTTTCCTCCAGGTTTTTCTACCGTGCTTCAAACTCTTCCCGATACTCGAAGGTGAAGTAACAAAGGGCACTTATTGACTGGCTTGTGCAACCCAGTCTTACCATCTTGCACTGTTTACTTTGCCCTCCTGCTCTGGGTCGACTCGCAACCCCTTCGATCACTCTTTCCAGAACGAGCATTGTTTCCTGGTATGCATGAAACAACGGAAGAACAAAAACAAAGTCCGAAAACGAAAGGCACACGAAGAACTTAAAAGAAAGGCACGGACCCTCACCCACCTCACCCCGACGATCCCGGGCGCTCTTGCACATGGATCACCCACCAGCTCCCCTGAGTTTCTTCAACACCCGCTCATGGAGTGCTCGAATCACAGGTCCGATCGTATCGGTCTCACATACGACGCCTACGTCGATTGGGGCGATGTGTCGCCCTCCGTGTCCGCTTTCAGACGTGCGTGGGCGCGTAGCGCGGACGGCGTCGAGAACAAGCGTACGGAAATCGGGGATGGGCTCCAGCCCAATCCTCTCCGCGTCCGAATTCGAGTGCGAATGTGAGTGAGTGTCTGGACCAGCGCCCGAATCCGGCTGCGAAGACGGCACGGCGTTGCCTTGAAAGAGCGAATACGAAGCGTCCAAAATAGCGACGCGTTTGCCGGTCATTAATCTCAAGTCGAGCGCGTGTCTTGAAATACGAAATCGAGCGCGTGGCATGAGTGCACACACGTGGGAGGTTGCGGGGAAAGGAGGAAGAGGAAGAGACGCATACCTAAGATCACCATACAACACCCGCCACCATCCCATACCCTTGACGACCGTATCAAACCACGGTTCTTCCGCAAACTTCACCTGCTTGCCCCTCCCACGGCCGATCGACACCCGCTCCTCTCTCGTACCCGTCACGAGGCGATCAAGCTCGACAGCGATAGGCAATGTGTCCCGAAGAAGGCCTACAAGACGATGAAGCGACGGTGCAAGGGGACCGTGTCGAAGAATCTGACGGAGATAGGGTTCAGCTTCTTCGTGCGGGTTCGATCGTAGATGGGCTTGTATGTATGTAATTGGGGGAGGTGGTGCAAGAGTGTTTGCATTCGAAGGCGCAAGTGGAGAGCAACGTGAGAAACGAAGCTCAAAGGAACCGCCCGTGGGGGAAAGTTGGTCCGTGCAGCTAATCAATACCGTGTAGTCCTGTGTGCGCGTTGAACGCTAGGGGTTATGTGGAATAAATAAAAAGAGACGAGGGTGACTTGCCGAAGAGTAGGCAAATTCGACCGTCTGTAGATCGAAAGAAAGAAGTCGAACGTCTCGCCATTTCTTTTCTTTCGCCATCTGGGCAACTGGAGCAACAATCCATGTTAGCCGACGAACGTTCTCCAAGACGTGGGTCAAGCGCCTCACCCTCTCGGGCAATCACCACCATCTTGGACACCCTTGCCCATTCCTCGAGGAACTCGTCTACGCACGTATCCACCTGTTCCGACAAGAATGACACGACCGCTTCCGTAGCGTCGTAAATGATCCTCTTCGACGGACGGATGATATCACTGCTACTCCGCCCGGCGGCAGCCCGTTTCCCAACAGGTTGTTGTACATATTTGAGCTTAACACATGTCACGACCTGAGCCTTCTTGTCTGACCACCAATTGAGCGGTATGACACGGATGTTGGGCATCGCCGCCTCCGCTGCCGGAGCACCAGAAAGGATGTCGGATGACTGAACGCAGAGGGCGGGGATCGAACAGGCGAGGGAGGATTGCACGTAGGATAGAGTGGAAGATTGAGGAAATGCACTCGTTGGATTGACGTGCGTGTATGGAATACCACGGAGCTTGAACTGCGCTTCGACTTTCGTATAGGCAACTCGCGCACTAACAATGCGTCGTACAAGCTCGAAACAGACGACCACTAGGACCGATGCTACTTACCAGCAATAGGCATAGAGTTCTCGGAGAGTCTGCATCTCCAAATGGAAGCTAGCGATGGATAAGACACGGAAACTATGAAGGCTCGTCAGCCAGTGGAACTCACTTGTCTTCCCTCCGTGAGGTGTTATGCGCCAATGAGGCAACGGCGCGCTTCCGCTTTTGCCCCACCTGAGGATCTTCCACACGCGGCCCAATGACAACTTCGGATGGTCCCATCTCACCTCGTATACGTCGAACGTCCAACCATCCGATATCCTCCATAATCATGTTACCATACATACTATCCGGCAATACCTTGACCGAGATGAGCGCATAGCGAAAATCTTCCTCGGTGATCACGAGCACGAGATAGTGAGACGGAAAGTTGGAGAGTTTGACATACATCATCCCTCTTGCGAAAGGACCCAACTTTTGTATCTCTGAGGAGTACGCAGGTATGTTGGTGGCCAGAGGGAAGGACGAGGAAGTAAGACTACATACCCTCCTTGGAGAAATTGCGATGCCGGAAGACTTGCAGGCCGAGGTAACTCGCCTTCTGCTCGATAAGGTCCATGATCGTCTAGGTTACAGCAGGTCGCATCAAGCTTTCATGTAAATTGGAAATTTTTTTGTGACTTACGTTAGATCGCAGTCTTACCAAGGCCTCTAGGAACATACCCGGATTGTCATTCAAGCGGTCCGAGATGAGTGCAAATCGAGGTCCACGGGAAGCGGCGGCGAGATCACCCGTGTCGCGAAGGTTCATGCGACCAGTTCTGACGTCAATTGAAACGAGGACGACCTCATCCGCACAGAGGTGGACACGAAGGATGTGGTACCCGCCTGCACAGACTCAGATATCCCTTCGCACGCGAATCGAAGATACGTACCGTGAGAGTCCAAGACAACTTTTCCTTCGGGAGAAAACACATTGCGCGTCGGGCCACGTTGAAGTTGGAACTGGAATACTTTGAGGATAGCTCCGGCATGTGCATTGATAACCTTGTGTAGCATTGCCTCAAAATTGAGGTTGTTCGACTCCTAGAGGATACACATTAGGTTTCATCATACCAAGTTCGCATAAACTCACCACCAAAAGTTCTCTGATAACTGCCATGCTTTCATCTTGATCTATGAGGACGCCCAACGCACCCTTCATGGGTTCCCAATTGACCTCGAATTTGAGTCCTTCGATTTCGTCCGACGGTCGTGCCGACCCGAGTTTTGCTTTGAGCTGAAGTTCGGACAGCATACGAGCTGCTGGGGACCTCGCGGGTCCACTGCCAATCTTGAGACTTGCACGATTCTCGACGATCGAGATAGTGAGTGTGCCTCCATGAGGTGGCAATTTGATGCGATGAGGAGGCTGCGCTCGTCCGGGGACAGCAGTGGGTGTAGGACGTCTTGGGAGTTGCCTGAGTGGAACGCAAGGTCAAAAGATCGAGGCACTTACAGCCAATACGACACTGAAAGCGTCTTATTACCGTTTAACAGCTCAACTTTTAAATACTGTCCCCATCCAAGAGAGCACATCCGCACGGCCTGTAAACAAAATTTGCTTATTACCAAGTCGGCACACGTACAAGAGGACTGACCTGATACCACAATATCTGGAGTTGGTATGAGAGAGACATCATTTCTACGATCATCGTGAGCCAAGGATGGGCGGTTCGCGCGGTCGCACTCACGTAGGAAATTGTACAACCGGACAAGAGGTGCGTCGACCGTTCCCTCAGGTAGTTTCTGCCTCTCAGGGACCTCAGTATTAGGGGGAGGGTCCACCGGTTCAGGTAGAGGCAAGTAGTATGCCATGCGAGAATCTGCCTCCTCCGTGATGTGTCGCTTAAGCACGCCAGTCGGTTCCTGAGGGAACTCTACAGGTGGTTAGAGCTTAGTCTCAATAAACCACGCCTACGAGAACGTACCATCCGCACCACTCATATCTCCCCCGACAGAGATAAGAAACTTCACATTAACGAAGAACCAGCCATCGTCCTTCTCTGCCCCGCGCATACAAACAGAGGTTTCAAACAAACCTGGGACTGTGAAATGTACCCTGCCGGCCGCTGGATCACAAAGGAGTTTTAAATGGAGCCCTCACACGAAGACAAGGATTGTATGACAGTACCAATTCGATGTTGAGACATCTCCACGGGTATTATTTCCGTCATGCGAAGACGGTACCGCATAATCTCTTCCATGTCGCTCAATGTTTTGATTACCTCGGTGTCGGTCATGGGTGGAATGGGAATAATAGATTTCTGCACTCAGTACCATGAGTCCATTTTCTAAGTACAGGGAGGTATAATGCGACCTTGATTCCGGATGGAAGACGTTTATATGTCCCCGAGGTGAGCACGTCAAGGGAGCTAAGAAGATCATGATTTCGAAGCCTGATAAACTGTTGAGAGGAGACCAGATACAACGGGACGTGTAGCCTCACCTTGCGGGATCCAGACTTTCCCTCGCATAAGTGAGTCCACTAATGACGCCATCGAATTGCTGGTTCTGATTCATGAGAAATGCGGTGATATTCTACCTTTGTATTAATATCTGTGTGCACTTGGAAACATCCTGCAACCACTTACCATGCACTTTTGAACAGTTTCTGCATCACGCGCCCATTTCGTGACCGCATACAACTTCACGACTTGCTTCTTAGTCTTGACCACCCAGTCAGCGATCGTTCGCTTTCTTGCGGCATCTGACATGTTCGGAAGCCTGAATCACCAAGCATCAAAGTCCAGCCCAACGAAGCCTCGTGTATGCTCACGTCTCTGCGAGTTCGGATAGTTCGGCATAGATCGCTTGCATGACTCTGGAGAGCAGTTCTCCGAGCGGTACTTGACCATCGAGAACGACGGGGAGCTCCATGTCGAGTTGCTCGATTGTGGGTTCCTGTTCCAGATGGCCATTTCCTGTGAGTCCGTTCAAGACAGCGAGTGCCTCCGCCTTTTGTTTCTGCATGTCAAAGGCGCTCCGGCTCGTGCCATTTGTTGCTAAGGGATCCATCGAGCAAGGTCCCAGTCAAGAAGACGAGTAGTTCGTCTACGTCGCCAGCGTCGAGGGCTGAGAGAAAACTCGAGCGCGCGGAGAGAGAAAGACGGCTCACTTTACTTAGCCGACGTGAACAAGGAGAAACGCGCCACACCCACTTTCCTATTATAGACATGTCAACGCACAAAAGGAAACTCGTCACCGCACGATCATACCGTATTCACGTGACTCGGGATCTTCCGGAGTCAACTCAAGCCTTCCCGAATTGACGAGCGAGCTCACCGACGACGACGACGACGACGAGCTCAGCAATGCTCAAGGTCTCAAAATCAACTGCACTCTTACAGAGGCAGTCTCCTGCGCTCAGGCGCTCTCTTGCAACCGTTGCGGACCCACCTGTCCGTCGCTATGGCGGACTGAAGGACCAAGACCGCATCTTCACCAACGCTTATTGTAGACACGATCATGGTCTGAAGGGGGCCTCGGTCAGTTTACGTGGTCTTCTTTGCCGTAGTCTGAAAAATAAATTCGTCCCTCTAGTCCCGCGGTGATTGGCACCGGACAAAGGACATCCTCCTCAAAGGCGACGCTTGGATCATCCAAACCATCAAAGACTCTGGACTCAGAGGACGCGGAGGTGCCGGCTTCCCTAGCGGGCTCAAGTGGTCGTTTATGAATAAGCCCGGCTGGGAGAAGGACAAACGGTATGTCTTTTTCTCTACCCGTCTTGCATCAGACTCACTTCGTTCCAGACCCCGCTACCTTGTAGTCAATGCCGACGAGGGTGAACCGGGAACATGCAAAGATCGCGAGATCCTCCGTGGTGATCCTCATAAGCTTGTCGAGGGCTGTCTTGTCGCTGGTCGCGCTATGAATGCAAACGCCGCATACATCTATATTCGTGGAGAGTTCGTTCAAGAGGCTAACCATCTACAACAAGCCATTACAGAGGCATACCGTGCTGGCTTACTTGGTAAAAATGCCTGTGGATCGGGTTACTCGTTCGACGTCTACCTTCACCGCGGGGCCGGCGCGTACATTTGTGGCGAGGAAACGGCTCTTATTGAATCCATCGAGGGTAAACAGGGGAAGCCCCGTTTGAAGCCACCTTTCCCTGCTGACGTTGGTCTCTTTGGCTGCCCAACAACTGTCGCAAATGTTGAGACCGTCGCTGTTGCACCAACCATTTGTCGACGCGGGGCAGCTTGGTTCGCTGGCTTCGGTCGGGAGCGTAATCAGGGCACGAAACTTTTCTGTATCAGTGGTCACGTCAACAACCCATGTGTGGTCGAGGAAGAGATGAGTATCCCACTCAAGGAACTTATTGAGCGACATTGTGGCGGTGTTAGAGGTGGCTGGGACAATCTGCTTGGGATCATCCCCGGTGGAAGCTCTGTCCCTGTATTACCCATCGACAAATGTTCTGAGGTTCTTATGGACTACGATTCACTGAAAGATGCACAGTCGGGTTTGGGTACGGGTGCTGTAATCGTCATGGACAAGAGCACGGACATTGTCGCTGCTATCGCACGGTTCTCTTCAGTGGGTCTCTCCTTTGATTACTTACACTCCCTGTTGACGGATTTCCTAGTTTTACAAACATGAGTCTTGTGGCCAGTGCACCCCCTGTCGTGAGGGCACCACATGGATGATGAACATGATGAACCGTATGGTGGAAGGCCGCGCCCACCGTCGAGAAATTGACATGCTTCTTGAGCTCACGTAGGGTCTTTATCCACTTGTTCAATCCAAGTTACCTAATCCCGCTTGCAGGAAACAAGTCGAAGGACGCACAATCTGTGCTCTTGGCGACGCCGCTGCATGGCCAATTCAAGGTCTCATGCGTCATTTCCGCCCCGAAGTCGAGGCTCGTATTGACGCATTCCGTGCTGCCAACGGTGGCGTTTTGTTCGGTGGTCAGTTGAAGAGCCAAGTGGATCCAACGCTGGCAATCTCAGACAGTCTGGGTGCAAATTTGATAGAGCCTGGCGATAGAGTATAATGTTTATAATCAATCGCCTGTCGTAATTCAAGTCCACGGACTCATTCCGAACCTAGGCCAGCAAGCTATATCATGGTTTGCACAGACTTTGACGACAGTCACCAAGCTCGCAATTGAGTCCCTCAGGTGCAGCGCACCTCCTGTGTCATGTCCAACTTCAAAGCTTCAAGTTTCAAGTCACGATTTCGTGATCCGCTGTCACGATGTGTACATGTGATATTTGGGTAAAAGCTTCCGGGTTTCTGTTGTTGGCAGGGGATAATTCATACTTTCAGTTCACACAGGCGCTCTTCATTACCTAGCTTCGAAGACTCGATGCTGAGTATACGGGTAAAGGTGTTTTGCTTGCGTTGAGGAATTGCAATGTTAGCCTCTTGGATCTTGATACGATCCTTACTCCTTTCACCAGGATGATCGATGATCCGTCCCGTTCACAAATATCATCCCCCTGGTTATCAAAATGTCTTCCACAGCCCACACACCCGTTGGAACTTCATCACCTCGTCAATTGACACGTTCCTTGCAATCCTTCGGCCGATCTGGGTATATATACAGCTAGGTGATGACGGATGATAGCTCTAGACACGTTTCAAAAATGGGACGGAATAGATGTCGGCATACGGTTCCCGCTCTATCGACATATTAAATGGGTGATACTTGAAGTGGAATGGGCATAACCTGGCGCCCTCCCCTCTACTTTGCTTACCCCCTCCGTTATCTGAATTCACCTACGTATCATGTTCAAGCCTTTCGTGAAGTTTCTCTGTGCTGCGGCGCTCGCAAGTGCCGTCCTTGCGCAAAACATCTTCATCGCCCTGCCAGAGGCAAACACCAACGTGATCGCCGGTTCAAACATCACCGTCGAACTCGACAAACCGGTATGTACCGCATCTCAGAGATGTCCTTTCACCGCCCCCTCTGAAGATCGTCCTGACCCATGGACGTTGACATAGATGTCACTCACCGGTTCCTCTGAAGTCTCCATCGTAATCGGTGTCTTTCCCTGCACATCATCTGTGTGTCCGGACGTCAGCGAAGTTCTGGGTGATATCCTCTACAGCGGTCCGTACAATCCAAAGTTGTACACCGACGCCTGGAATCCGTATCAAAACATCACGGTGACCATTCCGCCCTGGTACAGAGGTCTTGTCCAGCTCGGTGTGGCACACTTTTTCCTCCTCGGGGTGTGTATCTTTCTCCCTTTTTTTTGTCGTGTCTTGGTTGGTGAACACAAATGCTGATCACTTGTGATAGGCGGGCCAAAGCGCACAGTTACAACTAACGAACACCACAGTCAATGTCATCGCGTCCAGTTGAGGACAGCCGATAGTAATTTGGCCTACAAGAACATTCATTCTAGGTCGCTTTTTATGACTCGTAGCTCGGACTATGCACATTGCACATCGTACATCGATGGAACTTTGAAACTCTCCAGATCCATACACTGGGACTAAAGTTGAATTCCGAGATATATATATGGTTCGGACTCCCATATGGCGAAGAAAAGCTTGATTACACATTTTATCCGAACTTGTACCCCGTAACTTAGTGTCTGCACGATGATTGTCTTCTTATGATTACTTTGCGTTCCTTGCCTTGTTCGACCGCCAACGGACAGGTAGCAAAGAGTTAAAAGATTTCAACCATGCAGCCGGAGGTTTGAGAGCCTTCCAGCAGCTTTGCAGTATGTCGATACCGGGGAAGGGGTGCTACTAGGACTCAAGACTCAGGACACAACTTTGGACGATTGCTAGTCAGCTCGGCCGATCAATCGATCATTCCCTACCGAAGTGCGAACAACCAGACGAGCCTGTGTTTCGAACTTCTGCACGCAGGCCGACAAGGAAGCTTGCAAAGAAGTGACGGCAGGTGGCAGGGGTCCGTCCGACCGAGTTATCTCAACCTCAACTCAGCTCGCGACTAGATCACGTTGAAAACCACCTCACTGATGTGGACATCCGGTTGAATAACTACACCACCCCCTCAGTCAAGATAAGCGACCTGACTGTCCAGGTGCGTCCGCGTCCCGATGTACGCTGTGTTCCCACGTGGAACCCACACACACGACTATGCACATAATAGTGTGCAACGTTGGAAATGTGGTGCTTTATGAAGAGATCCAGTCCAACTCCCGCGCGATGTAGGCCTACTTTCGACACGTTTACTCGTCGTGGACATGACCTTTTTTTTTCTTCGCGTGTTCAGGTTGGGTTACCCCCACATTGCAGCATAGGCGCTACGATAGACCAGGAACTTCAACAGTACATGGTGTCGTACGACTTCCCTCCGAATCGACGTGGGTCGGGCCCGAGGGAGTCGCGCTGTTCATCTCAAAGGCTCCCATATACACGTGAGGTGATTAGCATTACCCGAGCGTCTGGTAGTGGTATGGTATATAAATTTACCTGCAAGGTCTGTTGACGTGTCATCATTCACCCAGGGTGAGGTGCGTTGTGACGTGCTCGATGCTCATATCCTATATCATCCACTTACCGGCAAGTCCAGTGTCATTCGTGGCGCCCGTGTGTTAAACAGGGCAACTACTCTGTGGACAGATTCTGGAGGTGGAGGTGCGGGTGCAGAATGGGCATGTAGAACTGATCGACGTCGAATCGGAGCCTCATTTGAATGCTCAGTGTGGTGGTGGATCCGAGTCCGGCTATGGGGCCAGAGCGTCTCGCAAGTACGGCGGTTCAACTTAATTGTTTCTGTGCTTTGGCAATACATGGTAGATATTTAGACACCGCCGACAATTTATACACATGCCTTCTGATATGGATCTCGAGTCGAGGGTTCAAGTTATAGGACTTGGTTAGTCAAGGGGCTGGGATGCGACCTTTCTGGTACCAGTACTCCACCCACCGTTCTGCTTTGCGCTTTGTAACATGACAGCGACCCCCCCTGACCGTCTGACTGACTTCCTTCATCTTGTCGATACTACATTTCACCCCTGCCACCTCCGCGTTGGCATCCGGTTCCGTCAGTACCGAACCTATGAACTCAAACAGCTTGATCGCCGGCTATGTCGGACAAGGTTGTGCACGTTAGCGATCATCGATCATCATCCAGTAAGTAGGCCCGGACAGGATTTGAATCAACTCACAAACCGCTCCAGGTTATCAAATGACGGGTTGTTAGCCTTCTCTTGCAACAACCCCAACCACATCAAGGAGTCAATGATCGGGAGCTCATACGGAGCTGCACCGTCATGCGCTAAATAATCTTTTTTCTTGATGATCGCCTCTTGCACCAACTTGACGACCTCGTCAAAACGCTGACTCTCAGGATTGGCAGGATTGACAGGATTGACAAGGTTGAGTGCTGGCGGTGGCGCCAGTTCCGCGAACGCTGTATCGAGGATCGCTGCAACGACATATTCCTCATCTACCCAGGACACGACCTAAATGATAAGATCGTCATGAACATAAATGAGCGCGAGTCGACGACATGAATAATATTTATCATGTCACTTACGCCTTTGACTTCAGGGAGCCTTTGAAAGGAATCGCTGGATATCATAAGGATCGGGAACCAATCCGCCGTGCCCCAATATCCATTGCTTGCACCAGAAATTTGGCCGATGCGGAGCGAAGTCGCACATAAGCCACTCGACGTAATAATCTATCAATCCACATTAATACCAATCATCTAATTAGCTTGCAGAACATGGCTCACCTGCTCAGCCACGTATTTGCTCGCTCCATAACCTGTTCCAACAGCAACAGACGGGTCGGGTTGAACCTCCTCCGGGAAGGGTCCTTTCGAATTATCCCAACTCGAAGCAGACGCGATCGAGGAAGTGAACAAGAAACGGAGGACACCCCTCCGGTGAGAGGCTAACCCGAGTAAAACCAAGTTCTGCGTCGCCTGAATGCAGTCCTCAAACGAAGATATCGCCAAGTTGAAGTCGACACGCCACGCGTTGTGTATGATCAACGTGACTGAACGTCGTATCTATCAAGGATACGTGAGCGAGTGTGTATCTTTGGCAAAATCGAGGCTCAAACTCACCTCTTCATATACTTCTGGAGATAGACCGCAGTTGTTCAGAGTGGCGTCAGCTTCGACGTATGTAATCCTGGGGGAATTCACCCAGTCGAGCGGAAGTCCCCTGTCCCTGAAAGCCGACTCTTGTCGTTCCCTGATCGCTTGGGCGGAGGGACGATTGAGAGCAAACACGCGCTCAACCCTGTGGTCTTGTAGAAGCCTACCGAGTAAGGAAGACCCGAGACCACCCGTACTTCCAGTGAGAAGAACAACGGCACGTTCGGTCGGCAAACTAGCGGGATTAAAATGGGGGGGGCCAAAGGAATATTTCTTGATCATGTCGCTGATGGCTTTCTTTTGTTGGCCATTGAGAAGTATTGTCGCATGTTTGGGACCATCGTTCACAAGGGTAGCAATCCACAAACTGAGATTTTGGATAATCGGAATCTGATAGATGAGGTTATGCGGGACATCATTCTGGATCGGGTTCAACCAATGTTTTAGAGCATTCGATACTCTTTCTCGAAGACGTGTGGCTTTTAAACTGTAAAGGAACAGCACGGCGTGAGCAATGCCTCCAAATTTACTTCTCACGACACCGCGTACCTATTAAAGCCTTTCAAAAATAAGTCAGTATGGAGATCAATGCCATCGTTTTCCCCGATGGCACGCGCGTGTTGCAGCAACCATTGTCCAATATCTTCGGGAGTCCACAATGACGGTCTGTCATACCTTTGGCAAGTCTAAGACTCATGTCCGCATAGGTGTGATGAAATGACTCACAGATTATTTATCTCCTCTCTGTAAGATTCCAGAGTCGCCTCCGGTTGAACAGTTTCGCCCTCCCGGATCATGGGCTTGTCGTTTTTCGTAATCAGAATCGTCTCCGTGATGATACGACTGAATGCTACTTCCGAAGACAGACTGTTGGCCGCTTCGATCTTGGCCCTTTTAAAAAAATTTCAGTCAACAAGCTTGCCTAGTCATATGTGAAGTACCCACCGGAGTTGATTTCTAAAGTTGGCCACAGCTGCCTCGTCGTTGACGGCATTAGTTGGCTCGATGAGAACGCCAACTTGTTTTCGTCCCTGTCCGAACATGACAGCATCCCGCACTAGTCCGGAAGACCGAATGACGTCCTCCATTGGAGCAGGAACCACCTTTTCTCCAGATGCCAGAGTGATGACATCGTCCGCCGTTCTGGGATTGGCCATATGAAAAAATCAGGGAACAAGAGCGTGTGATCGAGGGGAGGGAAGTGCGTGAGACGCGGTGGGTTACTCGGGGTGATTCTGACACACTCAGAGCGAGGGGGTTTATAACTAAGTGAGCCGAATTGCATACTAGAAGGGGATAATTGAACATATTACATACCGTGTGGTGTTCACGTAGTCTGATGACCTGGCACGAGGACGATCAGGAGGACAAAACAAAGCGAGAAAGCAGGGACACCCCAGTATCTGCACGGAGATTAAGCTGACGACGTTGTCTTAACGCGACGTATTGGTCAAAAAGGGAATAAGTATGAAGAATTTACTTGTATGGTGCCCTCAGACGCGCTCCTTCAACCCAGCGGACGTTTTGAGGGTGGCCATAGCACGACGACAATCAGGAGCGAGAAAGCAGGGTTACCCCAGTATCCGCACAGAGATTAAGACGAACACGATGTGTTGGTCAAAAGGGAATAAGTATGAAGAACAGTTTATGGTACCTTCAACCCAGCGGACATTTTGGTTTTGAGGGTAGCCCAACCCATCTGAATTGAAGGGTTACATGACTGAGGGTACAAGCGAGGATTTGGTAGACGAAAAAGGTAATTTTTATTCTCCTTCTGGATACATCATGCCAGGTTAGCCTCGGATCTGGAGTAGATAGTAAATACGTATATGATAAGATGATGATCACCACGATGCATCTCTACTCACCCTATGGCGTTCCGCCCCCCTTTTGTTTCCATCGTGTGCAGCCCTGGCTGGTCGACCATACGTGTCTAACGAACATCCATCTTCAACAACCTGGTAGTCAGATTGTTGTATGGATGAATAAGGAGTCACTCCGTGGGCCAGAACGACCTTCCCACTAGCCACCATGTTCTTCGGACCCCCTAACTGGTGTACGAGATCGAGATCGTTGATGTAATTGATCAATCTGGGATCTCTCTGATATGTTACTAATCTGCGTCTTCCAAAGGGGACCGGTGACTGACATCAATGGAATTGATAGCTCAAATTTTGGTGGCAAGTGATTGCGGCGACGGGGAGGGAGACTATTTGGGCGTGACTGATTCGGAGTCCAATTGCAACCGTCTGTCAAGCGGACAGAGGCACTAGCAATACGTTTTAGTTTACTCTTCTCCAGTGGGATCTTCAACTTCAACTCAGCTTGCGACTAGATCACATTGAAAGCCACCTAGCTGATGTGCACATCCGGTTGAATAACTAGCACACCGCCCGCTCAGTCAAGATCGGTGACCTGGCTGTCCGGGTGCCTCCACGTCCAGATGTGCGCTGTCACCACGTGAAACCCACACACACGAGTATGCACACAATACTGTGCAGCGTTGGTAATGTGGTGCGCTACGAAGAGATCCAGCTTCGTCTGGTAAATGGGGAGGTCCAATTCCCGCGCGATGTAGGCCGATTTTCGACACGTTACTCCGATTGTCGTGGATATGACTTTTTTTTTCGCGTGTTCAGGTTGGGTTACCCCCATATTGCAGCATCGGCGCCATCGAAGCATTCGCGGACCAGGAACTTCAACAGTACATGGTGTCGACTCGCGCTGTTCTGATTCATCTCGAAGATGCTCATACAACGTGGGGTGATTAGCATTACCTCGGTGTCTAGAAGTAGTATGGTACATAAAATGTTTTCAAGTCGTGCTATTTCATGTGAGGAACGATTGTCCGGGTCCTAGCTCTGTCTAACCATTCCCCCCCTGAAAGACATCTCGATGGAAAGTAGACTTGGATGCGAAGGAGTTTGAGAGAAACATGAAAGTAAAACAAAGCCATTTCAATCGCATCAATAACGCTGTAGGGTACATAGTATACAACCAGGTACGTCGGCAGTCCGAACCTACAGTAGACAACAAAGAAACGACGAACGGTAAGTCCAGAATTACACAATCATGTCGTGGTACAAGATGAATGAAAGCGACCGTGAAGAGGGGAAACACAGAGGGACAAAAAAATCCCGAGTCAGACATGTCATGCGATTAAATATCTTCGACGAACTTCGAGCCTGCGTGCGTCCAAACGGAACCGACGTTGGACATCGTCGAACGATGACGGTTATCGTTACCAGGGGAGTGTGCCTCGTGGCTGTCGTCCACACTCGCATTCTCTCTTGGAGACGACGGGGGTGACGACAAGGGCGACTGCGACCGCTGCAACGCCCCATGCGACGCCGTTTTCGGAAACGGATCGGTATATGTATACGCGTACGGTGCGGCGATAAACCCACTCGCCGTATCCGACAAGGGTGACTCGACGACACGGACACCGTCACCCTCGGCACCGCCGCGCGTGTCCTGTCTGAGAACTGGGAGAGATTGCAGATGGCCGCCAAGTTCAGGATCGGTGGCGCCTTCATGATCTGAATGAGACGCCCATTCGTCATCTGAGCCAGCCCGGATCCAACCGCGCCCACCTCGTCGCCCTCGCCCACCTCCGCCCGTGGCAGTCCCGGTAGTACTCTGCCACAAATGTTTCACCTTGTCACTAAGCGAGCCCAAACCGACCGTCGACGTCGACGGTCCCGCAAGACTCGAAGAATTTAATGTGTGTTCGCGAGTGCGTCGGTAACGCTCTCGACGAGCGGTACGGTCTTGGTCCGTCGGTTCATGATGACGGAGGAGGTAAAAGACCGCTGCACAGCAGACGACGATCAGGACACTCAATGCCACTACGAGTCCGATGAATGCTAAAGGGTGAGAGAGGGAAGGGAACCAGTCAGTCCACGAACAAATCATTGAAATCAAGAAACAAGTGCCCACCGCCCTGAGAACCATCGATTTCAGGGACTTGACGTGTCCCGAGGTGCATCGTTCCGCGCGCGACGCTGTCGGGTAATGGAGCGAGAAGAATTGAGTCGGTCCAGGATGCGGGGATTATGCGTTTCATTTTTGAAGTTCTTTTCTCTCCCTGGAATTCAGAGGGTGGATCAGAGAGAAATTAGAGCGGACATTCGAAGAGGAGTGGCTGTTCGAGAAAGGGAAGGGTGTGTGCTCTATCCGCGCGGTAAGCACGCAGTGGGAGTTGGATAAACTGAGAAACAAAACATGTATTTGATATTCCTTTTATGGAGGCCCCTCTTGGACGAACACCACCAGGTCAAGATTTTGAAGTGTGGATTACTACGGATACTGTACTGCTTACAGCTGACGATTAGCCGCATAACCCACTGAGGTTGACTAGTGTCGAATGAAGTCAAGTCGTCGTTGTAGCAGAGCACGTTTGTCTGAGCAATATCGTGCCATTAACTAGATCCGACGAGCATCTTATCATTTGTTTTTAGACGCTTTGTCGACGCTTACAATTTCTTCGTACCTGGCCCGAGGGCCATTTAAACTCGTTCGTTAAGGGAGCGCACCTCAGCTCATCCCCCCGAATTACGCTGGAGCGAGTCGTTACCTTGTTACTGTACTCACGTTAGGTCATTACTAGTTGCGCTGGTATCGAGTTGGCCTTGTCAAGCACTGAAACGAACGAACGAAAATGACATCGCATTTCTTAGAGTAAGTCCAGACGAACGAATCGGGCCACCACACGCTGTCCTGTCCGTCGAATCTATAGTATGCCCATCCGCACCTCATGCCTTCATGCATTATAAATGTTCCACGTCTGTCCCGACAGACCACCATTAGCGCCACATTCGAGGTCGACTCATCGGAGTGAGTCGAAAACGAAAATGATACTCACCTTTCTCCACAACAAGCCCCAATGCTCATTGATCGGGCCCTCAATCCCCCACGCCATCCCTCTAAACCACCAAAAGTTGGCCACAATCAAAAAGGCCACGACACCAAACGCGACGCGCTTCGTACGGTCTTTCCACCGCGCTGAGAAAATACAGTGATCGAGAATGTGGGCAAACATCAATACCGAGAAATACAACGTCGGGAGCTGTCGAGGGGGATCTCAACGACGGAAACAGATAGAGATAGAACACTTACGTAGTGATGGATATAGGTCACTCGACCCATGATAAAGAATGGGACTGTCAGGCGCATTCCATCAGATACGACTGAATCAAAAACTCCTCACCACGCACCGTAATGCAAGAACCAGCCATAAAACGCAATCTTGCCCACATACAAAAAGTGACCCCACCCATCTGTTACCCTCATTAAAACACGCATATAGGCATTAAACAACCGAACCACTCACGTGCGTCCATGTCGACATATTTACGCTGTTGACGGAACAGATAAAGTCCCAGTAACAAGAGGGACCCAACGATGCTCGCAGCACCACCCCACCAGACAACCGGTGTTCCCAAAAGATAATATTTCGGCTGATTATCGCCCCACCCACACATCCGCAAACCCAACCGCATGAACGGCCAGTCCGTCGGATTCGACGCCAGAATATCCTCCTTGTCCGGGTCCGGTACGAGCGCATTATTGGACGTCATCATCGCCACGTTGAGATGCCAAAAGTCGCGCAGGAACGGTGACCTGTATAGTTTCATATCGCCTGGGGGAACTGAAAGAAGAGCGTCAGGAAGATATCCCGCAGAGAATATGCCGCACGCACGTCGATCGTTCCAGTGACTCTCCACGTTCCAGTATGTATGCGTATTACTCGGATCATTCTCTGGAACGCAGCTGACTTCGATCTGTTTGAAACCCCATTGGGGTAAGACAGCATTCGCGGCGGACAGATAGCATCCAAGCCCCTGGTGTCGGAACCGCAGTCTCGTCGTAAGTGAATGCACGCGGCTAACATGGGCACGGCTGCCTTGACTAATATCGTCCACGATTTCGACCACCCAATGATCATGCATGTCTCCGACAGTCGCGTTACCATAGCAAGAAACTTCATGATTGAGTTTCGTGATGGGCGCCGGGATTGGGTGTGAGTGGAGGTTTCGTGTCGTCGGTGCGTGCTGAAGTCGCACGACATCGCCGTCGCTAAGAAACTTGACCGGCTCATCTGGATTGTATTCGGGCTCGTCCCAAGTCGGAAGCACGATCCAATTGTTGTTGTCATCCTTGTAGTGATAACAGGTTATTTGCTGTTGTGCGGAACCAAGCGGATACGTTTGAACGTGCGAGTGGAGCAGGCCACCACCCCAGCCCATGTTCTTGAGCGTGATTTTGGAACCATACGCGATCTCTATTGTGTGTTGTCCCGTGAGCACAATCAAGCCATCAAACCATGGTGTGGCACGAACCAAGCGGGTTCCTGTAAAAGTCATTACCGACGAGGTGTGCCTGGAAGAGCGAGCTCATTTGCGCATCACCAGGACCCGAGTGGTTCAAGATGAGAAAGTGTATTTTGAAAAAGGTCATGTAGACGAGAAATGGGAGGATGATCAAACAGAAAACCCGTGCTGCCCAGTGGCGTAGTTGATCGCGCTGCGAAACAGGACATTAGTGGGTAATTGGTGGTCTATATGCGCTGTGCGGCCTTACGGTGGACATGCGCAAATCGCCAAACTTGTCCCAGAGGTCCTCAATCGTATATAAACCTACGACGGCGGTGACAAAGAATCCCACCCATTTGACGCTGTGCGGTCGAGGTTGATCATTGGACTGTTACAGACGCAACGAGAACCAACTCACCTTGTCACACAACCAATCGAGATACCCGTCATGGTAAGCCACATCCACCAATCGAAAGAGAACGATCTGCGCAACATATGTATGAGCCCTTCTGAACGATCTATACAAAAGACACAACCGACTCACTGATATTGTTGATTATGGAATTTTGTGAGGAAAAAGACCGTGGTGAAAGTAAAGAATAACAACATCGAATCCAGGAGAATGAACCGCGAAATACATAGCCATGCAACGTCTGAAGAACCGTATGCATTATATCAACGACCATGTCAGAGTGGACGGATACGACATACCGCACAACACCATAAGTGCGACCAAATGACATGCCCAAGGGCTCATGCCCAGCTCGACGGCGGTGTACCACCCGAGCGGTACGAGCGCAACACCGTACGTCGCAATGATCACGCGCATAGCCACATAGGGTACACTCTTGGGATACGCCTCGCCGCTCTTGAACTCAAAGGTACCGTCGTAACCCGTCAGGAGACCAGCGAGGCCAACGAGCATCTTGCCCAACGGTGGATGAACGTCGAAATAGAACTCGCGTTTGAGGTAATGTGACCCAAACTTGCCAAAGTGGGCCTCGTCCCAGACCACTATGTCCGCGAGCCCGATTTTGTGAAAGCGCGTCCAGCAGGAGAGGAGAGTGTATATCGCAGGTGGAACGTGCTCCGAGTTTTGTTGGATGAATTCGGTCTAGTGGTAGAATCTCGTCAGTCAGCGGTAGGTGCTGCGGAGACAAACCCGTTGGCGGGGGACGTACGATGGACGTTGGCGGTGGTGAATATGGTTTGTGTATCCGCCCGCTATTGACTCGACCAGTTGCGAGCCTCCGCTTGGAGTACACATCCTTTCCTTCGTCATCGTACCGTGTCTCCTTTTCCTGTTCGTCCCCGCTCATAAACCCCCCACTACTCCCCGGCCCTCTCGCAACGCGTCGTCTCGCTGACGTGTCCTCAGCCATGTAATGCAGAGGCAAAGTCTCTTCGTGCTGGGTGGTCGATGTAGCCCAAGTATGTGGTTGTGTGTGTTGGAAAGGATACGGAATCTCTTCAAAGTCGGATGAAGCTCGCGGCGACGTGCCGGGTGGAGTACCAAAATTTATTTCGACTTGGGGTGGTTTCATCGACTATTTTTCTCCGCCTCGTGTCAGGCTCGTGGAGCCTTTCTGCGGAATGGAATGGGCGGGGCTGGTGTAGGTAGAATTGTTTACTGGATACCTTGATCTGTAGGCACTTTGACACCGTCAAAGAGGTTACACGTGGAGCCTTCCGGGACCTTTGCCAATATTAACTGAATTGCTATTTAGGACCACGCCTTGATGGCAGAAATAAGTTCCAACGCAAGTAGGACAACATTTGTATAACAGCAAAGTAGCTTTTTTGTACAACAATGGAGTCACGAAAGTGCACCAAGTCTGGTCCCCACACTCACCACCCTACTGGTGGCGAAGGTACTGAGCTGCATACAGAATCAATGGTCATATACAATCCGGAGAGCACACCGAGCTTACCGGTTACCATTGCATGGTCACGTTCATACGGTTCCAACGTAATTTGAGCAATAGGTTTGAGTTTGCTAGCTCTAAGAGTCTGCACTTCTTGCGTGAACACGGCAGACGGTGCGATCGTCGAGTCGACGCAGCTCGCTTTTATAGAAATGACGACATGACCGCCATCCTTGAGGAAATACTGCGCATTGTGAATGACAATACGCGCTTGATCCGGCTGGGCGACGTCTGCGAAAATCACGTCGACAGTCGAGAGGAGCATGCGATACTTGTTTGGAAGACGAGCGTCCTCGACGATTGCTGGTGTCCCATTTCTCAGTAGATTGACTCCAATCACAATAGCGTCTACTCACGGATGACATTCGTCCGTTTTTTGGCCATGTTAATCAAGTCTCGGCCCGACCGAGGTGAGAACTCGACCGCATATACAACACCCTCCTATGGAGCGCGAGAGCACCTTTAGCAACACGAGCGACAACACAACGAAAAAAACGCACGGGACCCACGATATCCGCGACATGGCTCACGCTCGTACCGCTTGCAGCACCCAAATACAACACCTTCTTCCCCGGTGCAATGAAAATATCGTCCATCCCACCCAAGACGCCCGCTGCCAACTTACTTCGGAACGGATTCCACACCCGATACTCCACCTTGGTGTCCTCCACCGCACCCTCGATCGTAATCCGTTTCTCTCCATACACGCTCTCTCCCGGAACGAGGTTTTTGGTGACTAACAAGTGATCCTTGCCTTTGGCGATAAAAATCCCAGGGTGTCGGTGTGGCTCGAGGATGACTTTGGCGCCTCCGCGTGCACCACCACCGCCTCTTCCACCGCGACCACCACCACGTGCGCCTCTTCCACCGCCGCCACGACCCGCGCCACCCCGACCGCGAGCTTGGACACCACCGCCGCGTACACCACCTATGTCGCAAGTAAGATCCAAGATACGGAAAGGAGGACCGTGGGAGATGCACCGCGACCACCACCCCGACCGCCCCCTCTCGGAGCGCCACGTCCAGCACCTCCACGTCCACCGCCACCTCTCCCTCCAAATCCACCGCGGTTACCTGATGCACCTGGGACACCGATACGATGTACGAGAACGAAAGTTAATAATCCGAGAGAAAGCACAAAGAGGAAGGATCCGTACCGTATGCCATTTATTCACCCTACAAGGCTGGCTCGAACCTTGATCTTGACCTTGTGAACCTCGACGATAAATGAAATCCAAACAGTCTCGCTTGTCGTATACCCAAAAATTTCCAACGTGCTCGCAATGTAAACAAGTCCAAATTGATCACTCGGACTATCGGCCCGCATAACCGGATCGAAGGGATTGTGACATCAAACCTGCTACTAGATGCCCTCATTCAGCCCCCTTCCTCCCTTTTGATCCAACAACGCTCCGACCTTCAACTTCCTGCAGAACCAAAGGTCAGCGCGAATGGCATTATAATCGTCTTCCGCGTGGGCTTCGGGCACCATATAGTCCGTACCAATGACAGTGGGAGATTTGCGCTCGGGTTTCTTGACAACGACAGCTATGCTAAAATTGATGCTATCTGTCACAGACCCCATCACCGCAGACCAACATGGTTGCGTTTGAGCTAATGGCGCTTCTCATGTTTTATTTCTGTCACGTTCACTAAAGCCCGCGGCCTTTCCCTCGCGTTGGACAGTAGAATAGACCAGCTCGACGCTAGGGGAAGACAGGATCGACGAGCGAAACGGCTAATATACATGACGACAGAGCAGACGCGGGGACCACACAAACGCACGGACCGTCGATGCACGGGCCTCGGGCGCTAGAGAACCCGTAACAGTTTCGGAACCATGTCCTCATCAATTCCTTGAACCAAAAGAAAGAAAGACAGGCTTTCTTGGTATGCGTGGACGTGAGCTTGCATACGAGAATCCGTAAGTCAATCACCTACTTCCCTCGCGGACAAAAATACCGCTGCAATTCCCCTCACGATATCATCGATCACTGCAATAACACCGACGGAGCTATTATAGATCCAGTCCTCAATCTTACTGTTACCTTATCAGCGAATGTGTGTGCACCCCTCTGAGCGTTTCGTTACACCTGATGCTCGCGTATCTTTCCACATCCCGAATCAACTAGGTGATCTAAACATTTATACCTGTGAACACATGTTACTACTCTCCAGGATCATCCATTGATAAGGTAGGGGTTAGATGTACAAGAATAGACCACAAACTGCTGTCATTTAGGTTTGGATCCATGAAATGAACAACAGTCCGTATTTACGGTGAGGAATGTTGTGCGGAATCCATAAAGTAATTGATCTGTTTATCCTTGGCCTGACGAGTATTCAGGGGGTGCCTCCGATCGCAACTCAGTGGTATTCCTGTCCAAATTATGCAGATTGCGGAGACGAGCCACTTCGCCCCTTAGCAGTTCAACCTGTTCATGAAGATCAGGAGTATTACTGGATCGAGCATCCGATGAGGATGCGGTGGTGGTGGTGGCGGCGGCAGGCGGTTGCAGAGTCACGGTTGATGGACGCACTCTTGATGCAGGCTAGCACACAAGGTTTGATTCTCAAACGGAACGGCAATGTGGCATGCTCACCTTGGCAAAATGGGACCCCATTGGGCGGGTTGATGATGTCACCCCTACGACGCCTCTCACATCTTCCCACGGTGTAGCAGATTGACCACAGCCGCAATTATCGAGTTGCAAACCTGTACCCTAATCAGTCTCCAAAGTGATACATTAATCAGGAGGTGACATCCTTTATATACTCGTATCTGGATCAGTCTGTGTAATCGGCTACAGTTCGTAAAGTTTCAATCAGACGGGGGCGAATGGTGGCAGAGACCATCTTATCAGAGAATGATCCGTAAAGTAAATCCTGACCAGCGTACCGAGAATCATTTGTATCAATGTGAGTAGCGCTCCATGGATCGAATCTCCAAAGAGTGTCTCAAGTCCCTCTTCTCCTCCCAAAGATCACGAGCAAGTGAGCGAGCCTCCACCCAGCGATCATAATACAAATCACAAAGCTCCTGAGGTCGTGGGCTACCTTTGAAAGAGGGATTGTTCCAGTGCGTAATCAGGCTGAAATTGGGGTACGGTGCGACGTGAAAGAAAACGCCGAGTGCCTCGATAGACTCTTCCTCGATGGGGGAATTAAGGAGGTGAATGAATGTGTCATTGGGCATTGTTAAACCACGCCAAGGATGTCCTTGAGGAATTTCAGTGTAGCCACGAGTGTCAAACATGAAGTAGAAAATTCGGAGCGACCTGCATCTTTTCAACAGTTGTAGGAATCTCCCGGGAGTGATAGCGCTCGATGTTGTCCAGTCATAGTCCTCGCCCACCTCGAACCTTTCCAAATGGGGCCACGAGGATGCTAAACACAAAAACTGGCGCTCACTCAAATCCGCGCCGCAAGGAATGTCGAGCGTGATAGATTTGATGTTCACAAAGACAGTTAATGGAAGAAGACGATCGAAGGTGATGTAGTACGAAGACAAGTTTTCCGAAGGTATGCCATTTGACTCGAGGTGGGCACGGAGTGAGAGGTTGTTCAGGGAGTCATGTGTGCAGACTTCTTGGAGAGCCACGAAGAGCGACATGAGATTGGGCGTAGTCGGATGAGCGTGAAGACCAACAGAAGGGTCATGAATCACTGGAAAGCGGAAATGACGGAGAAGCCTCCAGATAGAGGTTGAAGAACCAGAACTAAGGTTAAGGTCATGGAGCGCCGAGAAGGTTAGCGTGGAGGTAGAGGATTGGATAGCGTGAATTTGATCGACTACCGCATCATGCACCTTGAAGGCCATAGAAAGCAAGTTGCGCAAGTGAGAGAGATGAAAAAGGGCATCAGCGTTTAGACCAACGCTGTGGCATTTCACAGAGCAGAGCTTTTGCCAGCAGCAAACGAGGCCCGAGATTGTGTCAGCGCGGGCCCACTGCGACACCCGGAAGTTCGTCACGATTGGACATCCTTCTCCAAAACCGTCGACAACAGCGCCAATGTTCTCTGTACGCTCAAACGAGATATCTACCAGTCTGGGATTTGTGAGGTGCCGCACGAATGGAGCGACCGTCGCCCTGGGTTCGTGTAGCCCGACAATGCGAAGGTTGGGGAAAATCAATTCAGTAGAGGTTGGTGGGTTGGAGAGTGCTTCGATACAATCTCCGGCCAAACCCAACGAACCACGCAGGCGAGGGAGAGCTCGCACGCGGCGTGTATAACCCAGAATAATATCCCATTCAGTCTGCCCGAGACATTTTTTGAGTGAGTAGACCTGCACAAAGTTTTATCACCATCCATCATAGGATGTAGAACCCGGATGACCTTACGCCATCTGAGTGTACTTACGATTCTTCAGGAAGACATCGCACCAGAGGTGTTAAGTCATTCAATTCGGCCCAAATCATATCTAACGCCGGCTCTTTGAATGTTCTGCATGTCCTTGCCAGTGCGGCGAGATGCATATTTGCATACCAACACTGCCATCTTGTTGGGCGTGGGGGCCAACGGCGCACGATAGTATGGCAGTAACCGAAGATATTGAGAAGGATCTCTTCTATGTGGAGTGCGTGATGCATCGACAGACTTCCACCGGGGCGAAATCCAAATCGATAACGGTCGACGGTCGAGTTGGTACTATTCCACTTTTCCCAGGACTTCGGCGCTTTGAAGTATAACTGACAGCTACTATAGTTTTTTGTTAGGTAGACAAAGTCACTGGTCGGAGGACGGTCATGTGAGTAAGTGATTCGCACCAGCTGGCTGGATTTCGTTGTATGTAATTCGCTTCCCCACACACTAGTATTGTTCCAAGAGACCAACAGGATGGAGAACTGCGCATGGGAGGGTCGTACTCATGTCTCGTCTGGACGACAACCACGTTGGTTTAGACTGTACACGCTCATAGCCGCCGTCTCGGTTCTTTACCTTTCGACCAGAACCTGGCTCGGATCCCACCTTTCCAGCGAGGAATTGGCGAGGCGTGCGGATATCCTCAACCAATGTAGATACATCAAGATGCCGGCTGGCCCTCCAGCGAACTTTCACGCTCGCTCGGTATCTGATCGTTTTTCCCCTGACGCGAAACCGACGCTGATCAGGAATGCGACAATATGGACATCTGGGTTCAATGGGACCGAGGTCATTCGGGGTGATCTGTTATTGCTCAAAGGTTTGATTAGAGCAGTGGGATCCGTCGCTCCTAGCCTTGTCAGAGGCCTTGATATCGAAGTCGTGGACGCGAATGGCGCATGGGTCACGCCTGGTATCGTCGATCTCCACTCACACCTTGGAGTTGGAAGCGCACCAGAACTCGATGGCAAGTCATTTCATTTGCCTGCTTGACAATGATATCCTGTTTGTTCACAGCCCAACAGGTGCAGATGATACAAACTCCTTGAAAGCGCCTATTTTACCTTGGCTGCGCAGTCTCGACGGGTTGAATACACACGACGACGGTTATGAGTTGGCACGTTCTGGCGGCGTCACAACTGCTCAAATTCTTCCTGGGAGCGCAAATGACATTGGTACGGTGTAGCGATGTGCCATTTGATTTCTGGGATGTCATTCACCTTCTTTTTGGCTAGGTGGACAGGCGTTCATCATCAAGTTACGAGAAACGACGGAGCGCTCTCCCTCATCAATGCTTGTGGAACCTCCGTATACTCTCAACGGATCGCATTTTGACCACAACCTGCCGCCTAGATGGAGGCACATGAAGTGAGCTGTTCATCGCATGGATTCTGGAAGGTTGACCTAATATTCAACAGACATGCTTGTGGTCAGTTGCGATATGTGGCTATTGGAAGATAGTGATTGATGCCGGATCAATCACAGGCGAAAACCCCTCACGCGTCTATTCCATCTCCCGCATGGACACAGGCTGGAATTTCAGGCAAGCATATGACACTGCACGTAAGATTCGTGACCAGCAAGACACTTTCTGTGCAAAGGCCGAGGCAGGTGCTTGGCAAGAACTCGGAGACTCAACTTTTCCAGAGGACCTCCAATGGGAGGCCTTGGTTGATGTACTCAGAGGTAGAGTGAAACTTGCCGTGCATTGCTACGAGGTACGCATCCACATACTATCATGTATAAGATATTGGTGTTGACTGTCCTTTGCAGGCCGTGGATCTGGATGGCATTGTCAGAGTATGTTCCCCTGTTTACAGTAGTGGTGCGACATGAAATGGATCCATTCGACAGCTCTCTAATGAATTCAAATTTCCTGTTGCCTCGTTCCATCACGCCGGAGAAACTTACTTGGTCCCGGATCTACTTAGGAAGACATGGGTACGTTTTTCTCATTAAGGTTTCGACCCGTGATGCTGAACTGATAACTCGTGCTACTAGGGCGGCGTCCCTTCGATAGCCCTTTTTGCTACCAACTTTAGGTCTGTATTTCGAATTAGTCGGTTTTCTGGTCATTCATAATTTATACAGGAAAAAGCGCGAGGCCTACCGAGGTTCGGAATTCGCCCCTCGTGTCCTAGCTTCCAGTGGTCTTCCCGTCGTTATGAAAGCTAGTTCTTCTAACCCAGATTGCTCGAAATGTAACTGACGGTGTCACAGTCGGACCATCCCGTCATCAACAGTCGCTATCTCCTCCACGAGGCGGCACAAGCTCATTACTTTGGTCTCCCAACGAACCTCGCCCTGTTATCTATAACTGCCACCCCCGCGGACGCAATGGGTCTTGGTCACCGAATTGGTCGCATTGAAGAGGGTATTTACATTTCTCGCTTATATTTGGTTGTGGCATTCACCGTCACCAACAGGCTATGATGCTGGTAGGAGCAAATACGCCTTGTACTGTGCTTAAGACTCAAGGAACGCACAGATGTTGTTATATGGGATTCGCATCCACTGAGCCTTGCTGCCACACCCAAACAAGTTTTTATTGATGGCATTCCACAGCTCAAGGCTCCACAGGTGTCGGTAAAACCATCTACATTCCAGTCCCGTCCCAACACACCAAACTTTGACGAGGAGGCAGCAGACGCGCTCGTTTACGAAGGCCTCCCCCCCCTTGAGCCTCGTTCCGCCCATCACACCATTTTCACCAACGTCAGCAGTCTCCATGTGAGGTCAGGGGATGAAATCTCTGTCCAGGAGCGTCCGGAAAACGTTATCGTCCACGACGGTAGACTCGTGTGCTCCGGTGCGTGCTCCAGATACCTGAGTGACGACAAACACGCCGAGATCGTCAATCTCGAGGGGGGCGCTATCGTACCCGGTCTAACCATCTATGGTCCATCCCTTGGCCTGGCCGAGATCCGGCTCGAACCCAGCACGACCGATGGTACCGTATTCAACCCTCTTGTCAGCGACCTACCTGCAGTTCTTGGAGATAGCCTTATAAGGGCCATTGATGGTCTACAATTCGGAGGCCGAAACACGCTGTGAGTCTGCGCTATGTATCCACCAGACAAAACGCCTCATTGACCATTGGTTGAACATCCTCAGCCTAGCATACAGAGGAGGTGTGACGGCCGGTGTGACAGCTCCCTTAGGATCCTTCGTCCGAGGCTTGTCGACGGCATTCTCGTTGGGCGCGCCGAATGTCCTTAGTAATGGATCCATCCAGAGCGATGTTGCTGTACATGTTGCGATCACGAAGAACAGTGCACAGAGCGTCAGCACGCAGATCGCCGCCTTACGTGCCATGTTACTTGGCAATGGCAGCGACGCGATGTTGTCTCGTGTCCGCACTGTAGGTCGCTTTGTTCTTTTTTTGTTGTCGCCACGTTTTGTTGATCAGCATGTATACTTGCTTAGGGTACCGCAACCCTGGTCGTCGATGTAAACAGCGCAGACATCATGGCGTCCCTGTTACGCCTGAAACGAGAATACAAGACACAGTCAGGCAAAACGCTGAAGATGACCTTTGCCGGTG
Organism: Lanmaoa pseudosensibilis; assembly: GCA_038092875.1. Classification (NCBI taxonomy): domain Eukaryota; kingdom Fungi; phylum Basidiomycota; class Agaricomycetes; order Boletales; family Boletaceae; genus Lanmaoa; species Lanmaoa pseudosensibilis. Next base: position 50,536 of record JBBPRF010000124.1, read on the forward strand.
CGATCGAGTCCCATCTCATCGCATCGGATATCGCACAAGCTGGCGTGAACGTCATTGTCACTCAACCGAAACCTTTCCCAGATACATGGGATCAACGCAGATTGTAAGCGTTTCCGTTCGTTTTCAATATCTTTCGTTCTTCTCTTTGGCTTTGGGATCTGAAATGTGATCGACAGCCTCGCTGGACCACCGCTCACAGCTGACTCGCTCGTCTCTGCATTGTTGGCGGCAGGCGTCCAGGTGGGTGTAGGTCTACTAGATGAATTCGATGCGCGCAACCTGCGTTGGGAAGTCGCCCGGGTATGTCGATCCAGCTCTGTCTGTATCCCGTAACAGCAAATCTGACCAACGCGGCGATACTATGATATATGTAACATATGTAAATGCCCACTCACAGCTCGCCCTCGTTTCGAATGGCACCATCGATCGAACGACAGCGCTCGCGCTTGCCACTGTCAACGTCGAGAGAGCGCTAGGTGTCACGGTAGAGATGCCTCAGGATCTCGTGGCGTACAAAGGCGGGGACGTGTTTGATTTCGAGGGCAAGCCTGTCGCTGCCATATCGGCACAGTTCGGGCGGACCGATTTATTCGAGTAGCGCATGGATACCTGCGTGTCTCAGGGGAGCATATCTAACTTCATTTCCTACACGATTTACTGCCAATATATCATTGCTCAGAACGGCACGGTGGCAACTCATGAACTGCTTGCTGGATCCACGACAAGGGATGCCAACGGTGAAAGAAATACTGCACTGATCATGTCATTGTGTCAACTATTTGAATGCTTCAAAGCAGGAGAGCACGGGATGCTTTATCCAACAGCATCGTTCCCTCCAGAAAACGCTAGCTATGGGATCTTGGCACCTATGCAGCGGCATAAACGACGAACCCGTGTGCAGGATACTCCCCCTCCTTCTACAGCATGGATAATGGCAGTTGTCACGGGGGTCTTGTAGAGTGCTGGCGTGATCACTTTTCATCGAGCCATCTCTGGGGATGAAACCCTTTGCACAGAAAGTTAGACAGGAACGACTCGGAATTACGCGCGTCAATACAAGGTAGGTAAACTGACTTCGCGACCATGAACTCAGACCAAGGACGAGATGGATGATGTACGCACAAGACGATCGCCTCCCCCTGCTCATGCATCATGTTGCGTTGGCCTGACAATGATGTTCCAATTGGATTCATCTGTATGTTTCCTCATAGACGGTCTGGTTTTGGTCTGGTTACCAGACTATCCACGATGGCCTCCCTTGCCAATGGGGTCCAATCATCCCACGCGAGCCCCGATCTCACGCTCACCAGGTTCGAGGGATGATGCAGCCATTTGTACAGAACTGGTAATGCAGGGTCCATTGACACCTGTACTTGGGACATCACTACAAGGGACAGCCGCAACTCGGGATAGCCACTGCGACGGTTGGACCCTGTGACCACGTATGATGTGCTATCTAATTTCCACTTTGTTGGGGCTAGATGTACGTGTACAGGAATATAAACATTTAGGCTTGTAGATACGCCAGTTATGGTCACGCCGAATCCACGTTGGCCTTAAGAATACTCAGGGGGAGCCTCCGATCCCAAATCAATCGCATCCGGGTCCAAGTTGCGCATGTGGCAAAGACGAGTGACTTCATCCCTTAGCAGCTCGACTTGTTCAAGAAGAAGACCAGTGACAGCATTACTGGGTGATTCGTCGGATGAAGGGGCGGCAATGGTGGTGGTGGGGATTGGTGATTGCGAAGTGGTCGATAATGTCCCTGCTTTGCTGCTTGACCCAGGCTATCAAATCAAATCAGCCGGGGGTTCGCGAATGAAGTGACGAAACTGGCACCCATACCTCAGAGAGAGTAGATCCTATATGATTGATTCTTGGTGAAATACCCTCAGAAAATATCGGCACCACCTGGAGAGGTAAGACGTATGGCTCCACCACAGTCACTTCTGTTGTCGAAGGAGACCGTCTACCATTGCGTCTCCTATATCTCCAACAAAATAATAGGGATGTCACGAGCACAAGGACAGTGACCCCCGCCACTGTACCACCGACAATAGGGCCAAAATCTTTCCCTGAGGACGTGTCTGAAGCTCGTGATGAGCCGGATAATGCTGAGGCAGATGGAAAGACCTAACTAGACGTCGGTGCGTCATTCGTGCTATTCGTGTCCGTACTAACGGGATACTCGTGAGCAGAGCCTTTTGTGGGACGAGACACAGGACATACGTATAAATCAAATAGTCAAACAGAATCAATACGGAGTTCCCTGAATTAACGGGCTCTATCGTCATAGTGTGCTCGCCGAAAGCTAAAGAGTCGTTGGTATAAACCGTTTGGTTGTACTCGTAATTAGTGCTTGCCGAAGGGGTGTGTAAGAATGGAGGACCGGCAACACCATCCATAATGAAGTTGACTTCTGTGAGTGTCGTGGCATTGGTCACAGTATTTGCGAGGATGAAGAATATGTACAAAGCACTCCCTGTTGTGAAGAGTGTGATGGATTCAATGAAAGGTATCGGATAAAAAATCATGGAGCATACCTATAAAAGTAAACTCCACCGCTTGAGAAACTCCAGAGTTTGGATAAAATGTCGTGTCGTGCCATGTGTGGTTATACACTAGTGAGGGATCCGGCCTGACGAGGCACTGTGTACAAGCTACATCTTGTCCCCATGATGACTCAGAGGGTAAATACTGGGGTATGACGGTGCCGGTCAAAACCGCATCGTCGACAGTCACATTTTGAGGTGCTGCAAGAGTAAAGCTGGCGAACAAAATGAAATAGACCTGAATCGGTCCAATGTGTGGTCTGATACGTATCATGTCTGAGCCAGAAAATCAGAAAGAGTTAACATGCAAATGTTATTGTACGGTGGTTGGTTTAAGCACTTGATTGAAGCTATAACAACGTACTTGACAACAGTCGGGGTCATAGCCCCAGGGCAATTAATACGCAAGTTCGTTGCAATGATAAGATGGTACCTGCTGATCCATGATATGACGAGTCTAAGGTCTGTGATTGCCTAGCCAGCATTATCTCCTCAGCATTCCCGTGGCTCTGGCATCAGTTGTCCGAATGTGATCGATTCCGGAAAACGTGATGAAAAGGAAAGAATAAGGGGTAGATGTGATGTGTCGTCCAGTAATTGTTTGACAATAAATCCACGCATACCTGAGACTTGGGAAACTGCGTGCTAATCAAAGTTGCTGTCCAAATGAAGGCCATGTACAACTGAAGCCCGCTAATTGCGTTCCCAGGTGTCAACAGATGCCTATATCCAGGATCGTCTGTCACCTAAGAGCGTGGTATCGAAGCACTACTCAGCAGTGTGTACCAGACACGTTCTTGCCTTTTCTACAGTGTACATGGCCGATAATATCTATGGACATAACAACACTCGGCAAAAATGCCTCGCATCACATAGCTGTGACCACGCGCCTATTATAAGAAATACAAGAACGGTTCGATCTCATCACGAGCATGCTTCTTTACTTAATGTACACAAGCCAGCGGAATCCTCATCATCATACCCCCGCTGTGAACGGCGTTCCAGGGACCGAGTCTCTAAGGAACGTCTCGAGACCCTCACCTCTTCCCACAGTTTACACGCAAGCGAGCGAACCTTGCCCCTTCCTGCATCATCACCATCTTCGTTTTCATAACCGTCCGAACGACCAAAAAGGCCGAAATTGGGGAAGGGAGCGACGTGGAAGAGAACACTGAGCGCCTCGATAGGCTCCTCCTCTTCCATGGGGGAGCTGTGAACATCAATCGCTTCTCTGCAGGTCGCTCTAATGGTTCAACTTCATGCTTGACACCCGTGGTCTAGGGCTATACAGAAATTCGGAAACTCCCCAGGGACATCTTTGGCGCGGCCTGACCATGCATCGTTATAGCAACTGTACGAATCCCTCGGGAGGGATGGGACTCGATGCTGTGTAGTCCTCGATCCCGCCCACAACAAAGCATTTTAAACAGGACCACGAAAATGCTAAACGGAGCAGGCTGCGCTCGTTCAAATCCGCACCGCAAGGAATGTTTCCTAAATGATCAAAGGTAATCTAGTGCGGAGGCGAATCCCGCACGAACACGGAGTACGATAGCCCACATACAAATCCATCGACATGGAATGAGATGTCGATCAGGTAGTATTTGCGGTTGCAGGCTCCCGGAAGGGCAGCGCGAAACAACTTGGATTCAGCGCGGTCAGACGAGCCTGTAGGCCAACAAAAGTAGTTTGATTACTGGTAAGCGGAAGCCGATCGAAGAACCTCTGAACGTGGCCAAAGACAGAGAACACACCTTACAGTGACCGGGTGCCGAGAAGGTTAATGTGGAAGGTCCGGATTGCATGGGCAGTAGATGCAATCAACCACCGCGTCGCGTAGTTTGAGGCTCGGGGAATGCAGATTGTGTTTGCGTGAGAGATGAGCGAGAGCTGCGGCGTTTAAAGTGATGTTTTCGCAATGTGCGCACTCAAGCTTTGACCATTGACATATGAGACCCGAGATCGTGCCAGGGTTTGCCTTGGTCCGAGACGAAGCCCATCAGATTCGGAGTCTTCGAACACCCCTCTTCAAAAGCGTTAATAGCATATCCAAGGTCCTATTCCAAGATGTCTCAATCTGGAACGATGAAGCGTCGCAGGAGAGGAGTAATTTCTCTCCCGGGATCCCGCATCCCAACTTCGGAATGAGGTGGGGGGTTGGACCGTTGGAAAGTGTTTCCACACAATCCCCAGCCAAACCGAACAAACCTCGCAGGTAACAGAGAGCCCGCACGCGACACAATCATGTCCCAGTCGACTTGCTTGACTGGTCTTTTCAACGAATAGAACACGAAAATTAATCACCACTTACTGAAGCTTGAGAGATCTAAGTTGCTTCACCCTCTGAGTTTACCCTTGGAGACGTCGAAGGGACATCATACCGAGGCGTCAGGTCACTCAATCTGGAGTGTACTTGATGTTGGTCCTTGGAATGTTTTGGGTGTCATCGCTAGTACGATGAAATTATAGTTCGGCCAGCGAGCGACGTGGTCGTAACAGTGACGAAAGACCTCGAGAAATATTTCTTGCGTGTAAAGTACGCAATGCATTGAGGGAGGCTTTCAGAGAGTATAGGGAGCGAGCAAGGATTCAGATATCAAAGTGCTTTCGTGTAGCAAATGGCCAAGCACTCTTACGCGGAGATTACTGTCTCATAGCATTTCGGACAGGGATACAAGCACGAATGGCAAACATTGGAAGAAAAGAAACACATGCACCCGGAATGCGGCGTCCCACTGCTTTGCAGAAGAAAAAAGGACTAGCGACCACCCACAGGGGCACCCCGGCGTGGTCGTCCGCCCCTCCGACCATTGGCCCCCCCCCCCCCCCCCCCCCAAACCCCCCCCCCCCAAAAC